>JAULBO010121306.1:0-10384 GCA_032355325.1 Clypeosectus delectus | reverse complement strand
TGAGTGGAGTATCCATGTTAACTGCGGCATGATATTCCAGTGAACTATCACTATAAAGACTGGTGAAATACCCAGACCGGCACAATCAGTCATATACACATACACACATGCATACACTGCATACACTGCATACACTGCATACAAGCCGTGATATGAGCCCGTTCTTGAAAGCGGCTTTAAACCCCAATTAAAAACAACAACAGACAAAATGCCATGGGATTTTGTTATTGTTTATTAAACATGTTTTTAATCAAGTTGATTATACTTAGACAATATATATTATTTACACCTGGGGAAAGTTTGCAGTTTATTCGGCTGATGGTATAGCTGAATCAAATCCCGTCTCCATCTGCATCAGGATGTTATCGACATATCTGCATGTCAATAATAAAATAATATACTAAAAGTAATTTCCCATATTGCCATGGGCTCTGCATGGTCTGTGATAGCTCATAAAACTACTGACCCCAGACTTATATTACCTTGAACTACAGATCCCATCATGTGATAATTCTTCAGAATGAGTAAAAAGTAAACAACAATTCAATCGATATGACATGTTTAGAAAAAAAACAACGTGACATCACCACTCATCTCAAAAGCAAACTCACCACTCATCTCAAAAGCGACCTTGAACTATCAATTACACCTTATATTAATTTCTTGCAATTAGTAAAATATATCCCAATGTAATCAATATGGTCATGGACACTAAAAAAAACAAGACGAGGGGAACCATTCGATCGATAAAAGGAACATTAAAGAAACCCCGAAAAAAGATCACAGATGCAAGTGATCCAACATGTATTTCTGCTGCGCCATTCCGTATGCTTATCATGTCCGAGGAACTCGCCGTCTACCAGTAAATTACTGCAAGTGTGCAAAGGGAGGGAGATGGGCGCTGGTGGAGGGATAACTCTGATATACGAGGCATCCATTGTGCGAGCCACTTTATGGAAAGCCAGCTTTTCATTACTGGAGATGCTTCTTGCCTACGGGTCCAGGGCTCGAAGCAATCACAGGGTAGTGCCACTGTGGACAAAATGGACTGCACTGGGGCCATCAAAGCACTTGGGGTCACTCACTGAAGGGTCAGGGGTCAACAGTTTACTAGGAGAACATTATTGAAGATTACTTTGTTATATCCACTTTATAGCATTTCCAAATAAATATATTTTTACAGTCGTACCAACAGTATAAACACACTATACGGTTTACTAGTTTCGTCATTGAATCCTTTGATAAATGTGATTTCTATCTTATTTTTCTCTCGTACTTGGAATGTAGTATTTTTCTTTTATCGCTCTTTCTATGAATGTGTAGTTTATGTTTGCCGCAAAATGGTGTATTGTAATTAATACATATCAGGACCTACATTAATTTCTAAATATCACAATATAACCTGAACCATATTATTTCCGCCTGTTGCCGTGGAAATCTCTCGCGAATCTGTATCCATGACAGCCGTATGTTAACACTGTTTAACAAACAGTTTGGATATCATTTCGTATTCTTCATTAGTACCTAGGCTGTAGGCTTCAAAAGCAGTTCTTTGCTACAAGAAAGTTACCAGACAGTTTGACACTCGGTAAATAAATAAGTATTATATTTATCCCCTCTATTTCACCGAGGCTGCGATGTGGAATATACTCTGTCAGTCTGTGGTACTTTCCCAGGCAGTATTTTGGAGGATTTGGTCACTTATAGCTGCTATCATTTCTGATCCGGAAAGAAATGACGGCAAGATGAATTCGGTTTCGAAGACATGATTCAACTTGGAGCATGCTGCCATCAGATCAATATTTTCTGTGTTTGCGTTCGATTAGATAGGTAGAGAAGCTAGATATAAAACTTTAAAATATTGATGAATATGGAATATTGTGGATGAGAATTACTACATAATTTCTGATATTATTCTTTTGCCATTGCTTTGTAATGGAATCTAATTTGGCCTATTTTAGAAAGTTGTACACATTTCCACAGAAAAATCGTACAAGTGGAGTAGGCCACTTCCAGGTGGTCCATATAACCTGAGACATACACAATCTTTTACATTGTATATAATAAACCTGGGGACCTGTTCTAGAAACTTCATAACTTAAGAACTTCTTAGTCAGAAAATATCTCTTTAAAATTGACATATGCAGAAACCCAGTTAGGCAAATTCTTAGTACTTATGAACTTCTTAGGACTTGAGAAGTTTTGAGAATACGACCCCTGCTCTGAGCTGTATTAAATTAATAACCACCACTGCACTACATGGCACCCGCAGTGGCCAGTCGCCTCCAGGAGGCCAGCACACGGTAAATCATGATACACAGCAAAGCAAAGTAAAGCATAGCGATTGGAGAAAGAGTCATTAAAGAACAGCCAATAATAACAGGATTTAAATTCCTATAGATAAGTACATGGCTTGCCTTCTTTAAGCCTCTTCCTGTTGGATTAATTACATGCAATGGTACACAGGGCATCTTCAGTTGCCTACGGCAGGGAGGAGGTTAATATAAATATATCCCATTTTTATTTGGCCTGCTTTCTGTTGTAGCCATAAAAGTTGGTAAATGTATACTGACTTAATGGATTTTCCTTTCTTTAATACGGCACTTGCTGGTTTCATTTATAGCTACATTTGACAAAATACATTATAAAACGATACTGATAGCGTAGTTCTGATGTAATCTGATTTTAACATGTCTATGTTGACGAAGGCATTTGGAGTAAAATGTGCAGTTTGATAAATGTCTTATCTTTGAGTTGTGTTTTATTGAAGACTGAGTACCATTGCTTGCATGTTGCTGGTGAATCTTCCTGGTATCACTTCCAGAGGACATTGGCTATCGTGATGACCTTACCTGGCCAAGTGCTGTGCCGAAGTGTCCAGCATATAGCCCATCCCGTTATTCGAACCCAACACTTTACCGACTTCGCAAAAGAGGTCACCCCTCGGGCCGAAACCAGTAGGAGCATTTTGTATCACACACGGCTACATTTGTGTACAGGAGTTTGTCCTGTATTTGTGTACGGGAGTTAGTCCTGTATTTGTTAGACTATCAATAGTCTCAGAGGATGAAAGTAAATTATTTAAAATAAATTCTACTGATGGGTATAATATTTATATAAATTGAGCCTCTAAAGAAAATCTAGACTTGCTTTTGTTCATGGTAGGGATTTGGAATAGGAGTATTTGGTTGAGAACAGACTATGTATTTTTGTACAGGAGTTTAAGTCCTGCATTTGTGTACGGGAGTTCGTCCTGTATTTGTGTACAGGAGTTAGTCCTGTAATTGTGTACGGGAGTTCATCCTGTATTTATGTACGGGAGTTCGTCCTGTATTTGTGTACGGGAGTTTAAGTCCTGTATTTGTGTACGGGAGTTAGTCCTGTATTTGTGTACAGGAGTTAGTCCTGTATTTGTGTACAGGAGTTAGTCCTGTAACTGTGTACGAGAGTTCGTCCTGTATTTGTGTATGGGAGTTCGTCCTGTATTTGTGTACATGGGAGTTCGTCCTGTATTTGTGTATGGGAGTTCGTCCTGTATTTGTGTATGGGAGTTCGTCCTGTAATTGTGTACAGGAGTTAGTCCTGTATTTGTGTACAGGAGTTTGTCCTGTATTTATGTACAGGAGTTAGTCCTGTAATTGTGTACAGGAGTTCGTCCTGTATTTGTGTACGGGAGTTCGTCCTGTAATTGTGTACGGGAGTTTGTCCTGTATTTGTGTACGGGAGTTCGTCCTGTATTTGTGTACGGGAGTTCGTCCTGTAATTGCTCAGTGAGAGCGGCGCTAGTTCTTACTGGCAGGCTCTGGGAGATCTGAAGCATGGAAGGCAACATTGCAGAGATTGGACTTCCTATGCGGTGTAACATGTCGAATCACATTATGACTTTTTGTCTACTTTTTAAAATAGTGTGCTGGTAAATTCTCTGACCTGAGCAAACTGATCCAGGATTTGATAATTACTGCAGGATATCTAGATAATATACATGTAATTTTGCCTAATTAAATAACCTATTTATGACATTAACTTACATAACTAACGGAATTAAGCTATAGATAAGCTGAATTTGGTTATGTTGTTGTTGTTAATTGGGGTTTATGGCTGCTTTCAAGAACGTGCTCATATCACAGTTTGTATGTAGTGTATGCATGTGTGCATGTGCATATGATGGCTTGTGCTAGTCTGGGTATTTCACTAGTGCTAGTTCACTGGAATATCATGCTACAGTGAGAACATGGATATGCCACTCAGACACATTATTCTGGCACATTATACGGATTCCGAGCCGACCAGTCCTTGCTGATCACCAAGCAGGGGAACAACATGTATCTTTTAATGTCTTTTGGTATAACGCGGCCAGGGATTTGAACCCACGACCTTCAACTCAGTTTGCAGAGGTACAACCAGTCACATATGACCATATATATGTTAAAAATTAACCTATTAACTGCGGAATTTATTATTCGTTAACTATTACGGAATTAATTTTAGCAAAATATGCATTCTTTTGACAACTCACTTTAGACCCTTTTAATTCTGTTTATATCATTGTATATATTGTATAGTGTTCCTATTTGTCATCTGTATGTAAATATAGCGTGTTATATATCTCAAAATAATAATAAACTGTTATTTCCTCAATTTTATGGACAAATCATCGTCAAAATTCAAAACCTGGGCCAAAACTTTATCACACGAACGGCACTTTAATTTGTGTGCAGTAGCCATTGTGTGGTTGCGATGATGGCACCGAATGTTGTTCTAAACCTGAACTAATGGTCTAGATCGTAGAAAGGGGATTCCACTATCTTGAGACAGTGTTGTGTGGGCATAGTTGGGTTACAACTTATGGGACGTCATATGACGCCTTGTGCAATGGGGAGACGTTTAGCGAAGATATCATTTATGACGTCTTACTCATTTAACAGGTTAAGAAAGGTATCATTTCAAGGCAGATAGTATTATCAACATGGTCTGATCCTGGTGACCTCAAACTATAGAACAAAATTGATACTGGGGTGGTGTTTATTAAAGTCTTCATTCCCTGTTAATGTTAGCATTATATATTGTTAAACAATATCCGCGATTTATTTTTCTTAACGGAGATCCCTGTGTGTGACAGTGCTCTCTTTTTAAATATGTGACAGGCAGTGCACGAAAACTGGTCAATCGATAACACTTGTGACATCACAACAGGCATAGCCACGTGATAAGCTTTGTCATTGCTTGTTCTTAGGTGGCACTGAGTTGTGTATTGATAGTGATGTCATAGAATTGCAATGATGTCACAATGGTCCAGTCCTGTTGTGATGTCACAACTGCAAACCTTTACTAAATTATTATTTTTAAACAAGCAAACTACTTCTACAATAAAATATATCAATTGTTCATGGCCTCTAAGTATGAAAGAAACAAGATAGCAGGCAGTGTTCGAAATACTATTTAATAGTGTTATTATTTTGAGTTCAATTTCAAAATGGCTGGACATGAAGATTTGCAAGTAAACTAACATGCCTCATCTTAGCTTCTCTAGACTCTGGGAGAATGGTCTTGCTGTTTCTACTCGGTCAATACAGAGGCTTGACCTGTCCGAAATCAAATATAAAATGCTTTGCAAGTTGCCAGTCACATTTAGTTCATTAGGCCATCCCATACTGCTTGTCAGACTCAAACTTGATAAGTTGTGGGGAAAGTAGTCTCAGAGTACATTAGTCTGAGTTCTGATTGGTCGGTTGTCAGCCATATTATTTATTGAAGCTACTGGAAGTTTATTGATTGGCTAAGGTATGTCATGTGTTAATTCAAAGCAGGATATAGATTGGTATTGGGCTGGGAAATTGCTTGAACCAATTGATTTGAGCTGCAGTGTAAGGGTTTGTATGTTCTCTTCTGGAGATTTGTTCCACTCGAATGATATCCCTTGAAATATAGTATCGCTGGAACGTGTTTACAATCAAAAACAATATGTTAGAGTGAGCGAGCAAGTGAATTATTGCTTAACGACCACGGGCAAATGATTTTGTATATTGTAGAAGTAGTATGCTTGTATCAAAATAATAATTTACACACTAATATTCCTCTTCAAAAGGACATTCCCATTGAAATAATGCACAGGAATATTTCACCCATACACGACAATAATATGTTAAAAAGTCTGGCCTTATAAAATAGGGGATCGTGGTTATTCCTGAGATTAATTTCTAGAAAAATAATAGTATTCTTGAAATGTCATGAGTTATAGAGAAAATTGTCAATGATCTAATTATGATTGAAGCCAACTATTAAAGATTTTTTTTTTTTAATTTACTAAAGTTTACTATTTAAATTCGGAAGTATTTCAGTTTCATTTATTCATTTCATATCATAAACTTTATCCAAGTCGGACAAAAAATTGATTATCATCAATACAACTATTTACTAAAAAAATAAATAAAAATCATATGTATTACATTTTAAGAAAAAAAATCCCTACCACACTGTGCCATATACCGCCTTTGTGGCACAGTGGTTAGAGTGTGAGCCTGGACAGAGGAAGGTTGGAGGTTTGATCTCCGGTTGTGTCATACCAAAAGTTTTTTTTTTATTAATATTATTTTCTACCAGAATGAATATGCCTAGCAAATTTATGATTAGATCATTGATGCATGAAGTGGATCACAACATGAACTGTCTAGTTACTTAGACTTTTCCAGTGGTATTGTCAGCTGCACCTAAATATAAAAACAGTTTACTGTTTACTCCTGCATTCGCAATGATAGAATTGCTCTATACACAGTACAGCAATAACTGCTTCTTATAGACTTACAGCCTTTTTAATAGGTCATTAATTTCAAAATAATTATCACAGACTTGCTTGTAGATCTGTGAGGTATGTTTAATGCAAAAAGAAATGGATTACAAATTTACTTTATTTACTAAAATATTATAAAGATAAATAGAATATTTATTATTTAAACTCCATGAACCATCTGAACAATCATGTTGCTGCCGTCTTGTAGGTGTGTCCCTGCATTGTGTTCCTGACTTCGTTCATTGAGTATGAAGAGGTGTATTGGCATCAATAGATCGATCGCACTGCATTAATAGACATACTCCATTAGCACAGTCTTCCCTTCACCATGTATAGGCAGCTTCAACCTAACGTGACCATTAGGAAAACATAAATATTGTCTGCAGTACCTCTGGTGCAAGGACTCTAATGGATTGTTACCTCTCTGGCTTGGCCAAATGTCTGCACTTAATCTCTGGACTTTCACCAGATAATCTCTAATGATATGACGAATCCTGCTTCCAACAATGTTCTCGCTAATCTCAGTGGGAGACTGGGTGCTCAGCCTACAAAATCACCTTCAGAAATCAGTGTTCTTGCTAGTCGGCCAGGGCTTCTTCCTGCTTTGTGCAAGCCAGGTCGATGTTTGTCTTTTGTTGGAACTAAACTGTGATTACCACAGATGCTTCTTCAAATGTTGGGTGGGCTGCTCTTTAAATGTTTGAATTTGACTACCCTTCAGTCTCGAGTAGCTGCCACTGAAAATAGAAAGCTGCCACTAGGAGGAATAGAAAACTGCCACTAGGAATAGAAAGCTGCCATTTGAAGGGAAATGTGTTTGGTGAAAAGATTGTTTATGTAGGAGCAAACCTTTACAGTTACAGGATGTCATTTAACCACAAGTATGTTTGAAGTGGAGGGACTGCCATTTACCTTCCAGAATAAATGACGACCATTTTGAAAGAGGTGACCAGGAAAGAAAACAGAGAAATTGATTTGGAATAATTTGTCCATCAGGGCTGTCTTGATTGTATTCATCGTTCAGTCTTTTCAATAAAAGGAATGTGAAATTCTGTAGGTTGTGCCAGTTGAAGGGGATGGTTGCGGGCAGGGGGAAATCCTCACTGTCTGCTTGTTCCTATAGAATACATGGATGTGAATCCACTAGCAGACATCCTCACTACTTTCTTAACAGTTTTGTTGCTCTTTAGTCGCTTTATCTCCCCTTGACTCTATTACTCTGTCTTCTTCCGTGTCACAGACGTCTGGCAAAGGCTTGATCAAATTTGAAATGGAGTTACTGCCCCCTTAACCAGATAAGACAAATTACAGTGGTTGTTGGCCTTCCTTATCTGGATAATAGCCATTGATGTTTATCACACTTGGCATAAAGAATTCTACACAGCTGCCGCCATGCGTTTACTTATTCTGGCCAGAGTGATGCAAGTTGTAACACTAGCACACATCTTGGTTGAAAGTTGAAAGAAATGGTGGATATCTTGAGGAAAAACAACCTTGCTGGAACCAGGTAGTTTAATTCACCAGCAGAGTGATGTAACACTCAAACAACTAACACATTTTATTTACAAAATGAGGTAGAAATTTGAAAAAACAAAACCACTTCCTTGTGTATGTGCAGCTGGATCCAGACAGACATTCCGGTTCAGTGTTGATACAATGTGATTTAGCCATGAAATAGAGTGTGTCCCTGTCTTGTAACCATATCACATACTAGTATTCTATGAAGAGAAGAAGCGCTACCGGTATGGTAGTATCGATACAAACACAGAGTTCACTTTAATTAGCCTCTCATGTGCAGGTAAATATTATCATCATGATTTAATTTGACAAATTTAAAACATACTACCTGTAATAGACTCATTATATAATTCACCACAATCATGCGAATTTGATTTAAAAAATATATTATCATTATTACAAAATGACCAATATGGTCATTTGAAAAATATTGTAATTAATTTGAAAGTTTAATTTAGTCTTTTATTTATAAATGACCGAATGAGTGATAGCTTTGAGGATGAAATTAAGATTTTCAAGAATTGTATTAGTTATGTGAATAGTTTTACTTTGGTGGTGAAAAGCATTCAGTCTTTGTCGAGAAACTTGATAATCCCTTAGGCCAAGCCATAACTTCCTACGTCACAAGTCTATGTCATATTAGACTAATGTCATACATACGCAGTCAATTTGTTTTTCTCATCCTTTCAATGTTAGTGATCTGCTCCCTATTTCTAGCAAATGGCCGGTAGTCCTCGTCCTGACATTCAAGGTTAGCCATTGTTGAAGAGTAATCCAAGCAAAGGAAGGAAATAGCCACCTACAATATCAGCCGATGTCAAGGTTTCATCAAAGTGTATCTGGTTTACGCATGTCTCACTTTCTCATTAGTGGGTGCATCTTGCTTGAACTTTCTACACAGCCAATCCAGTTGTCACTATACACCGTGTATAGCGACTAGAATGTGTCACTTTGGGCTTGGTGGCAGTTTTTATAGACTGGCTGGTCTTTGATAAATGCTACACCGTAAGGTCTTCAGTCCCATGCATTATGTTTTAAAGCTAGATTGCCCCTGCTGGAAGCCCGAGGGGTCAAGAGCAATAATTGCCAGTTGGTGGCTTCTAGAATTTGATAGCTTGTCAGAAAATGACTGACATTTTGGACAAAGTTCGGAGTACCAAAACTCCACATGTTGATGGTTCATTCACTGGTGGTGTTGCATGTAATGGAATGGTTCATGAGTCATCATGAAGCAGCACTATTGACCAGTTCTTGGTGTAAATATGTGTACATGTACTAGTGGTTGAGGATGAAATAAATCTAAAAACATGTTGCACTGTTCTGTCACCATGGTCAGAAAAAGCATAATGTTTTTCATTTCAATAATGTGAAACATGATATGAAAATCTATATGAAGCATTACAGTTATAGTTCAATATAATTGAAGTATAGATAGTCATGATAGTATAACATAGTTATTTTAACTTCATGATGGTATTGTATTTGATAGAATATACCAGATTTCACAGATTGTGATTATGAAAAGGAAAGGGTTTAAAATCTGAATAATAAGTTACCATGTAGAAAAACAGTAAAACAGAACACATTTCCAATAACTAAATATTGGTTTAATACCAACAGATCTAAATGAATTTTATCCAAGCAAATTTGAACTCTTTGCAATTGATAATATAAAATTTTAGGAACCAATTTCAAACAAAAATATTATTTTTTTCAACAATTTTGAACAACCCCGATTTTATGGCCGAGTTCATTAGTAAATTAATATTTCCTTGGTGTATTTTGAAGTCAGTTAGCGACTGTCGGCCATCTTTGTGGTTGCATCAGCCAAAGCATGTTTTAGCCAATGAGTTCACTCGTTATTACAGATCACACTATAGGCAGCGTGGCCAAAATGGCCGTCAAAAGCAGACGAAACTGTCGAGCTATTTTGACATACCAAATAAACACAAGTCCGACTCGCAAGACAGCAAGAGGGAATACTAGTAATTCATTTGTTATATATATATATTATTATGTTGAATAAGGTCATTGATATATGTTTCTGTATTTATAATCGTGTGATGGGTTTTCATGTTA
>JAULBO010121273.1:0-10390 GCA_032355325.1 Clypeosectus delectus | reverse complement strand
ACACACACACACACACACACACACACACACACACACACATATATATATATATATATATATATATATATATATATACACACACACACACATGAATTCGCCCATGACAATCTACATTATTCAAGTCAATATTTAACACGGAATCAAATCATTGTCTTTCCAGAGTGGGTCGACGATGGACTTCATTTCTGTTCTTTGTGGTGTCATCGTCCTCTGCGTTTGGGGTTGCCATAGTTTCACGAACAGGTATTAATTCTTCTAATACAATACATATATCTACGATGGCAAGACACCTACTAGTCAATCGGCTAAATAATAAATGTAAGTTGACGAGTTGTTTTTTTAGGTAAAGCTGTCGCCGGAAGTCGTGTACCTGTGAGCTACATGTGTCGGTATAGTGGTTTAACACGCAGTCACTTGTTGTAGCGGAAGTACTTCCATGTACATGTATGTGTCGCGGCCTGAATACCGCCACAAGCCATTGTTGGTGCAATTTTTTTTAACCAAAGTGCATGCACTTACATGTATACTACCACGGCTTTGTTTAGATAGTTCATGGTCTAACGTATTTATACCTGAAGGCATGCACATTTGGTGTGTCTACACATGTATACTGACATTACTGGGTAACCAGCTACATGTACATTTTCCACAATTCCCACTGGTTTTTAATATTTCCATATTATGTTAAATGATTATAGCTACTAAGCTATACTTATCTTAACTTTGGAACATCGTGAATCGCTATTCTGACGGGGTTCAATGATTAGAACATTAGACTATAGAAAATCGATATGTTATACGAAATTACAACGATTATTCGGGCTTTATCGGAAATTAACTGAAATTAAATGGAATCTTACCTATCTACAGCCGTGAAACGATATTTGGTCATTATATGTACATAGGCTTAGTCTGTATACAGACCCTGATCTCAACCAAATACTCCTATTCCATATCACTCCCATGAACAAAAGCAAGTCTAGATTTCTGAGGTTAAAAAAATTCAGAGGCTCCTTTCATATGATACCCATCAGTAGAATGTCTTTTAAATAATTTACTTTCATCCTCTGAGACTATTGATAGTCTAATGTAGACTATGTGCATGTAGTTTGCATGTTTAACTCCAATTCGCTCCAAAACGACAACTTAATCTGTGATATATGCCTTTAATGTATGTACACTGCATGCATGCCACAATGTTACCTACAGTGTATATCATTGTTTCAGTGGACGGGGCTAACCAGGGGATACTGATCAATGCGTTTACGCTCATTAGCAAGTTGGGAGTTGGCGCAGGGTGGTATGCCGTACAAGTGTTATCGTGTGAATTATACCCAACAGTAACCAGGTACGTCTACAAAATGTGTATCCATTCCACGAGTAATTGTTATCGTATAGATTACAGCAATATTTGTATGTACAGGAGTATACACGTACATGTACTATATATCAATAATATATAAGTTAGTGGATTATAGTTATGTATTACCCCAGCGTGTTGTTTCCAGCGAGTACGTATTGAAACGAAAGTAGCTAGTAGTAGGACGTATCGGTTTCTAGCGTTTTGATTGGTTGAGATGCTATAATTACTTTTGACCTGTGACACTGTCTTGCCTCCATCAGTTGTTCACCTGTGACCTACATGCCAGTGTACCTTTAAAATACAGTTGCACTGATTTAACTAACATTCGAATTGTGTCAACTTTGCAACTCATTATAAGTTGTATAGCATTGGACATATCGTAATACTAATAGTATAGAGTTTTTTCTACGTGTACTTATCAAACAGCCATTACTTATTACTCCCACATCCATAACATATCTCGACATCACTCAGGATCGAACTCACACTCTCTGATTGTGAATCATACGCTCTACCGTCAGAGCCATCCACACAAATTCAGCTAGTCTCTGGAAACAGTCAGTGGGACCAATTTACTGCATGTGTTCAACGCAAATTGTAATATCCACCATTTAACTGTCACTGTCCAGCCATTCATATGCTGTGGTCCAACTCTAGAATGTTTATGATTGTATTTTCTTAAAGGCATACTACCACGGCTGTGTTTACATATTTCATGATCTAAGTTATTTTTACCTGAAAGTATGTACATTTGATTTGTCTACACAAGTACAGTATATCGGGTAACCAGCTACATTTTACACATATCCCACTGGTTTTTAATATCTTAATATTTTTAATGATTATAGCTACATGTACTAAGCAATAAAGAATCTTGTCAGTATAATTATGTCTTTAACCTTAATGCTATTTTGCATGTTTATTGAAGCCAGATCTGACATAGAACACGAATTATTTGCTGTATGTAGGCCTACATTAATTTGCTCACTGTTCAGAAATCTTGGATACGGTGCAGCGAACACTGCAGCAAGAATTGGCGGAATTATCGCCCCTTACATCCTTGGCTCGGTAAGAATACCGACTTCACCTGATTCCTTTTCAAAATTATGTTTAGTTATTATCTCTACGTTTGTGGGCACGTGCATTCTCATGTATCATTGCCGTTCATAAATAATGCGTCCCTGATTAAATATAATTATAATCAGGGGCCGTATTCTCGAAACTTCTTTAAGTCCTAAGAAGTTCGTAAGTATTATAAGTATTTGCCTAACTGGTTTTCTGCTTATGACAATTTTATAGAGATCCCTGGCCACAACAATGGTACGCTTCCGATGCCTTTGCACACATCTCACTACTTCACTAGTCTAGCTATACTAGTATAACATGACGATATAATTTACGTAGAACATTTGCCAAGAATTTACAGAATAAAAGAAATAACGGTCTCCGTTAAAGAGCATTACTATATACACGTACTAGTACATGATTGGGTTAAATTATAACGCGACCTTTCTAGAAATGTTGTAAGATTAGTGTACGAAATTGGGCCTACCAATCTATTATGTTCATTTTGTCAATTTCAGGGGTCAGATGACATCTTAGTTCCATTTATTGTTGTTGGGTCTACAATGGCCGTTTGTGCGACCATGACATTGATTTTGCCTGAAACTAAAGGCGTTCCTCTGCAAGATTCCGTAGACAGCACGACGACCGCCGCGTGCAAGTCTGAAAACCCAGTTAACGAGAAGTCGTCTAAAGAAAAAATCTGAAACTGAGCTATTTATTTATTTATTCATTTATTGACTTAACATAATTATTTCATTCATATATTTCTTTTGTATTTGTATTTTCTATGATTGATTTTATAAATATTTATTATTATTATTAATAGTAGTTTCCACATACCTATTTATTTACGTTGTGCATTTCATTACAACGGGAACAAATAATCATTACCTGACGTCAGGGTTTTCTTGTGATTTGATTGGTTTGACGCGAAAATTGACCATAACCTCATGACTCCCTACTACCCCCCTGTGCACTATAAGCAATTGGTCACTCGAGGTGAACATCATTAAACAGGAGAGCTATAGTTCCCTCGAGGCCTCATGTGACGAAACACACCACAATTGAGAGCGTCCAGGAGCTACCAGCTTAACCATTTTGCTTGGAGGACAGCTCATGTGTGCGGGTATATGAAACCAAGGGTTTATAGATCCAGACTTTAGTTTAGGCGGAGCTCATAATTAACTTGAGTAGTACTTAGCATCCTTCTGGGGGTAATATATGCATGTGGTAAGGGACCTTCTGGACAAGACGGAAGTGTGTTGAAATTTAGACATAATAAAAATACGTGCTTAGTTATTTATTTGTGTTCAATATTGAAGGGGATGGGCAAGACGTGTGACAGCCATCGCCACTGAATCCCCCGCTATGAAACTATACAATAATACATTGTCCCAGGTTGAAAACTGGTTGCCACCGTTACGCCATTTCGTACAGGTAGGGATAATTAACGTGACAGATTGTTTATCGCTTGACTTCATGCATGGTTCATGCATCTGACGTGGCCGATTCGGCAGACCGGACCCATCTAGGGTCGCATGTACAGTGTACAGTATGTCAGCCTCTGTTTTGTACTTGTGTCACCGACTCATGGTGTAACCGGCGAATGGATACTAAATTTAGTATACAAAACAGCTGGGGGAACTCGAGAAAAACCGCCCCTTATGTACATGTACAGTGTTTGTCAGGTTATGTTCACTATCGTGCAGTGGTGAAATAATTATGTGTTTGCTTCCTTGCACTTTGAAAAAAAAAGATGTAATACATTGCATTCACTTTTCTTTTTATTCCCTGCCTATATTCCCTGCCTATATGACAGCATAGTGTGTGTGATACTATACTATAGTACAATGTATAATAATCATAATAATAATAATATTAACATCACAGACTACTGGCTGCGATACATTGACAGAAATAAGATTTCCTGTTGAAAGTGTATAACCATTTTAAATACGTCTACATGTATACAACAGACATATATATATGTGTGTGTGTGTGTGTGTGTGTGTGTGTGTGTGTGTGAGTGCATGCCTATACACTGGCAGTTTTAATAGTATGCGTATGTCAGCCAGCTGGTGTAAAACGTATGGATACATTGGAATTCATTGGTTATATCATTCGTATAAACGTACGTAGACAACGACTATTGACACTGGGTTCCAGTTAGGTACTTCATTCCCATCGTTGACCACACCTCATCCAAGTCAAGCAACTAACTCGAGTTTTGTCACTAACAAAATAGTTAAATTTTGTCATTCTGTGATAGTTTGTGATAACTAGACACGATCTAGGAATTTACCGAGTAGTGGACGACGGCGCGGAAACGAAATAGGCCGCCTAGGTTTGTACACGGGAGTCGGAACATTTGGTTTACAAATGATGAATTTGTGAGTGTGGTCGTAGAAGTAGCTCCACGTTCGTCTCATGGTCTTGGCGCGGTACGGCATTTGGGAACACGACTTCGCACTCGGGTTGAACTTCCCGTCCAGGTCATTGACGCCTGGGACGTACCATCCGGACCATTTTCCATTGAACCACTGGATTTTATACGCAGCAATCCGACCTCCCAACGCGATCTGGTCGGCGAAGGAGTTGAGTCCAGCCGGCCAGATGCAGTTTCTGGTCGGTCCACTGGTCACTTCAGTGCATGTAGCCTGAAACGTAGACAGTATGTGCTACAATGCAATCATTTAAATGCCACGGAAAATTGATTAATTGTATTGTAGAAGTAGTTTGCGTTTCCAAATGATAATTTACACAATACTACGACTCTTTAAACAAACATAAACAGTCCCAGTGAAATAATGCAGGTAGCATCATACAAGCTGTGTTATTAGCAGGTTCTTTAAAGCGGCGTTAAACCCTAATTAACAACAACAATTATATTTAAAATATGTCTAGAGACTTTGAAAAACACTATCGTGCGTATTGGTGTGTAGTGTTTTAAAGGACTAGTGGTGAGGCGTCGTGTTTTTATTACACCTAGACAGGTGGTAGCGTTGGTAATGGGTGATTGGAAGAACGGTGTGATCATGCCTATACGCATTTTTATTATTGTTAATTGGGGTTTAACGCCGCTTTCAAGAAAGTGCTCATATCCTGTATACATGCAGTGTATGAATATGTGTATGTGTGGTTAGTTTGGGTATTTCACCTGTTTGTGTAGTGCTCGTTCACTGGAATATCATTCCGCAGAACATGGATACTCCACTCGGACACATTATACTGACTCCGAGCCAACCAGCCCTTACTTTACCCCCTTAATGCTGAGCGCCAAGCAGGGAAACAGCAAGTACCACCTTTTAACGTATTTTGGTATGACGCGGCCGATGATTTGAACCCACGACCTTCCGCTCTCCGGGCCGAGGCCCCAACCACTGCGCCACAGAGGCGGTTGTCTATACACGTACCTACGGTTCTACCTTAAAAGGGCATATACATTCAGTTATCGAACACGAGGCTAGGTACACATATAAACCTACAAGGTATTTAAAGAGGCAGCTTCATATGAGCATAGGGAGAAATGGTAACTATCAGGTTTCTTGCATAATCTGAAAGAACAATCTGATATTTTTTTCAGATTTTATAGTCAACGGGAAATACATCTATTTACATATTTCATTGTCTAACGTATTTGTACCTGAAAGTAGGTACAATTCATTCATTCATTCATTCATTCATTCATTCGGAAATTAAATGCAATGGAATCTTACCTATCCTACATCCGTGAAACGATATTTGGAGGTACACAAATGTATGCTATGTGCATGCACTTTGCATTTTAAACTCCAATTCGCTCCAAAACGAAAGCATGCTTTTAACTGTTGTGTTGTGATAGACATAATATATGAACAGTGATGACATAGTAAAGCATACATTTCCAATTGAGTGTTTTTGTTAAATTGAAAGCATATACAAGTATAATTTAAACATAATACTTTGAAATACACAGTTACTTTATGTACGATAGATGAGTTTACAAGTTTTACGGACAGCAACACCATGAGAAACTTCCGTTGAACACTGTTTAAGTATTCACATTTCCCGTGTTCATTGGTGTAGTACTGTACATAGTTACATGTAAGTGTGACGTGACATTTGTAAGAGCTATATAGTAGTGAATTATCGCAGGAAGTATAATATGTTTAATGTTTATAGTGGAAATGTATAGTATGTAGTAGTGGTAATATAATGCTTGACATAGATATCATAAAACACTGTATGTATGTAGTTTTGGTATTATTTTAGTATTCCGTTTATTATTTATAACATAAGGATAGCGACATTAGTGTACGTACAATGCGAGTGAAATATATTGTTTGCCCGGTGTGTGGCATGCTCTACCTACACAGCGCTCTTGCCCGGTGTGTGGCATGCTCTACCTACACAGCGCTCTTGCCCGGTGTGTGGCATGCTCTACCTACACAGCGCTCGACATTTCAGACTGAAATGTCTAGCGCTGTAGGTAGAGCATGTGTTTGGGGTGGCTGTAGTCGATTCGGAATGCCCGTATGACTGGATCATAGAATGCGGGTCGAAGTAAAATACTTTGTTGTTTTTATTGTTTTAATTGGAATTTTAAAACGTATAGGTGTTGCGTTGTGTTTGCCAGACGAGAGGGCCGCACGTGGCAGCCTGTATGGACAATAACTATTTAATAGTAACCGCCTAAATACTAGGCACAACGCACTGCAGCAGTTACGAACATTCACACAACTATACATGTATACATGCAAATCTTAACCACTTACCTGGGTTTTCAAATCATACGTGACTATATCTGAAGCGTGGCAGAACGGGACTGCCATGAGACAGGCACACATATAGAACAACAGTGATGCCATACTGCAGGGAAGAAGCTGACTCGTCGCCTGCATTACTATACACAGACATTTATAGCTAATGCCAAACAAGGATGTTGTTCTCAGTGTGAATAATTACACGCACTACGTCAAAGCATTTCCTTCTAGTACCGGATCTGACGGCAGTAAGTACCATAAGGAAGATCCGGGTCATTGTCGCGAATATCGCTGTTAACTTAAAAGCATACAGCCTACAGCCGTGAACGATATTTGGAGGTACAAAGGTGATTATATGTATGCTATGTGCATGTACTCTGTATGTAAAACACCAATTCGCTCCAAAACGGCAACTTAATCTGTGATAGTATGCCATACTATCACAGATTAAGTTGCCGATAAAACGAATAATCGTTTTAATTACGTATAACATACATGTATCACAATTATATCGTCTAATGTTATAAGGGGAATAACTCTAATCATTGAAACTCGTCAGCATACCGATTCAGGATGTTCCAAACACAAGATAATTATAGCGACGTAGCTATACTCATTTAAAATATGAAAAAAACCAAAAAAACCCAGTGGGATATGTGGAAAATGTAGCTGGTTACCCAACACACTTGTGTAGATACATCAAATGTACATACTTTCAGGTAAAAATACCTTTTACCATGAAATATGTAAACAAAGCAGTGATAGTATGCCTTTAAGGGCAATTTTCTTTTAACTTTTCCTTGACAATTTTCTTTTTCAATCTCTATTGGATGTATTGTATATAATTTTACACCGCATACATTTTTTTTGGACCATCGAGTTGATAGAATTATAGAATTATTTATGTATACATGTTTTGGGTCAAATTATCTCGTAATTATTTTTAATAATTTGAACATGCTGTTACTGAATTTATTCTTTGCAACAACTATAATCTACATGCAAATTTCACGCCATTATATATCGCCTTGCATTCCTAAACTGACATATGTATCAATTTTATTGTAATCAATTAACACATGCTAAATTATACTACCTCTGTGGCGATATGAAGTTGGTTACTTATTCCCGGTTGCCAGTTAGGTATTCAAAAAAAAATAGCTACTTTTTCGACTTAGTTACTTATTCATCGGAATATTACACCCCTAGGCTAATTATATAGCTTTGGGAAGCATTATATTAACATTCGGATGAATAAGTAACTAAGTCGAAAAAGTATCTAACATTTTTTGAATACCTAACTGGGAACCGGGAATAAGTAACCAACTTCGCATCTCCTACTTCTGTTGGGTTAAAAGTGATGTAGTGATTAGAGCGTCGACCCGGGGAGCCGTCGTAGGTTCAAACCCTCGAGTTATACCAAAATACGTTAAAATATGGTACTGATTGTTCCCCTGCTTGGCGCTCAGCATTAAATGGGTAAAGCGAGGACTGGTCGGCTCGGAGTCAGTATAATGTGTCTAAATTGAGTATCCATGTTCAAACTGCGGCATGATATGCCAGTGAACTAGCACTATAAAGACTGGTGAAATACCCAGACTGGCACACGCATTCACATACACAAATGCATACACTACATACAAGCCGTGATATGAGCACGTTCTTGAAAGCGCCTTTAAACCCCAATTAACAACATTAAAAACGTAATTCACATAGAAGTATAGATGGATATAATATGTTTTTATTTCTTAAACAAGGCACAAATGTTTTGTTTGGTTTAAACAATATTTATTTCATGATTACTAGTATAAGGGGTTACAAAAATGACATTTCACAAGACATAAACATAAACATACATCATGAAAGGGATTGACAAACAGGATATTGAAATCCTATACTAGTATTAATGTCGTTCCCGAAACATGTTTTGTTTTTGTTAATGCTCTTGACAGAAATGTGAAACAACACTATCGGTGCTTCATTATTAAGTTGTGGCGGAAACTATCAATGATCATAACACACGTTTATTGTAAACAGTGTTTGCAGTAAATAGATTTTGACAAGTATATATGTGTTCAACGCTACTGAATATATAACAACATTTAACTTGTTATGTTAGCACGAATTAAGGAAATTGTGTGTGTGCTTGGTCTAACACTATAGGCTATGACCGGATGCACATGTACATCACAGTTCGCGGCGAGAGGAACAAGACACACTATTACGGAGGTTATACTGACCCCTCACGATCGTACATGTATCCTCTGCCTCATAATATAGCGAATAACAAACACCTATGACGTCATTCCTTGGCGTAAACACTGCATTACCGTCAAATACAAGTCAGTAGAGAATGTTCAGTCATGCGCAACACAGCGTTAGCTTGGGAATATTTCAAACATGTAGACTATGGTTGGGTTTCTTTCTTGTGTATTTCCTCAGTCTGATCCATCTTTAACCGTGATAGCAGAAACTGTTACAAGTCGGTTGTGCACACTAGGGTGGACGACTCGTGGGTTCGGTAAAAATAGTAAATATATTTTACTGGTCTATTGCCATACCCCTGTATGTGCCCTTGGACTGTTGTGGGCATGCATGTTTCGAAGTTGTTGTTGTTAATTGGGGTTTAAAGCTTGCTTTCAAGAACGTGCTCATATCACGGCCTGTACATGTATGTAGTGTATGCATGACATGTGTGTACAGTGTATGTGCATATGACTGCTTGTGCCAGTCTGGGTATTTCACCAGTCTTTATAGTGCTAGTTCACTGGAATATCGTTTGCGCAGTCAGACACATTATACTGACACCGAGCCGACCAGTCCAAGTAAAACAGTATACATGTATAAGCATTGCACATCCTCATGTAGGCTCTAATAATTTCCATCGGAGTTACATGTACTACTAGTATATAGTACTTCATCAGGTTAATATTTATCTCAGGAGTTACGGTTTAGGTATGTAGGGTTTGATTTCACGAGAATTATTGTAGTAATTATTGTTTCCGTTAATTTATTTCCGTTATTATATTTTTCGTAAATTCGGCATACACGGTATCATCGACGTTTGCTATGTTGAAGAAAAAAAAGCACTTGCTAACTGGCAACGCGTAAGAACAGTTTTTTTATTAGATTTTCTGCCTGGCCATTAAAGGGGCAAGATCATACTTGCATAGGAAAAATGGTCACTATCGGGGTTATTACATATTCTGAAAGAACAATC
>JAULBO010121251.1:0-10393 GCA_032355325.1 Clypeosectus delectus | reverse complement strand
TTGAATACGGCGTTGCTGTTTTCCTCCAGGATGTGAACGACGACTACTCACTCCGGTACCCGAAGCTGTACACGCCCGGCCTTAACGACTCACTCTTCAACAAGAAGATGTTCTTGTACAGCGTCCTGGAGGGAATCGTATCCTCACTCGTCCTCTTCTTCATCCCGTACTGGGCGTTCAGTCTGTCCATAGGACCCGATGGCATCACCGAGTCTGACCACCAGTCCTTCGGATGCATGGTGTCCTCCATACTGGTGGTGGCCGTCAATCTTAGGGTGAGTGATGGTGTCAGTGTCAGTGTGAGTGATGGTGTCAGTGTTGGGGTAACCCTGAGTGATTGTGTCAGTGTCAGTGATGGTGTAAGCGTCATGGTGAGTGATTGTGTCAGTGTCAGTGATGGTGTAAGCGTCATGGTGAGTGATGGTGTCAATTTCAGGGTAACCCTGAGTGATTGTGTCGGTGTCACTGTGAGTGATGGTGTCAGTGTCAGGGTGAGGGATGGTGTCAGTGTTGGGATAACCCTGAGTGATTGTGTCAGTGTCAGTGATGGTGTAAGCATCATGGTGAGTGATTGTGTCAGTGTCAGTGATGGTGTAAGCGTCATGGTGAGTGATGGTGTCAATTTCAGGGTAACCCTGAGTGATTGTGTCGGTGTCGGGGTGAGTGATGGTGTAAGTGTGAGTGATGGCTATATTGAATATAGTATTTCATAAATTAAATTGTCATGTCTATCTTAAAAATGGAACTTGCTAATCAAATTTTGTGTTTTCTTTTTAAGTGTGCCCTGGATACTTCGTATTGGACCGGGTTTAATCACTTTGTTGTGTGGGGCAGCATTATCTATTACTTCTGTTTTGTGCTGGCCTTCTACTCCGAGGGCATCAACTACTTGTATGTGGGAGTCGCGTTTGAGACGTTTTCTTCAGCAAACTTTTGGTTCTGTTTACTTTTGACATGTACTGTGTTGATAGTGCCTATGGTTGCTTTCCGATTCTATCAGACCAATATCACCCCATCACTGTCAGATAGAGTTCGAATGCGACAGAGAATGCGCAAGGTCAAATCCAGATCACGCGACCTCAATATCCGAAGACAATCCACAATGCGTCGGAGCACCAGGTCACTGAGGTCGGGATACGCCTTCGCTCACCAAGAGGGCTTCGGCAATCTCATTACGAGCGGCATAAACATGCGCGACCGCGCGGACGACAAGAAAAAGCAACCTGTGACCTTGACCAAGATCACGCGCCACGACAGCAGCCACAGACCGGTGCCCGTGCCCTTGACTGACCACAGAGTGAAGCCTGCGGGCGTCGCAGCATCCCCGAGGGGCAGCAGCCACGTGGCTTCCCCTAGCAACGGCAGTCAGGTGGCGTGCAGTGTGGGTGATAACCAACGCGTGCAGTATATGAAGGAGAGCATCCGACTGCCGCCCATCAAAGACGGCCAAAGCAGGACTAACAGCTCTGTGGATGGCTCGGAGGAGACCTCGACAAATAATAGCAACATAATATTTGTTGAACGGTTGTGATACAATTACGGGACATTGCCGTATTTCTGGACAATTATCTTTTTGCCTTGGTGTGTGTATTGTACTGTGGTCTCGAATGGAAACTGAATGGATCAGCTCATTTGGTGCTTTGCCTACCACATCACAGTTCTTCAGGAAGAGTTATCCGCCCGTGTATGAAATATTGCATTAGAACATCACAGCATCGTCACCACTTATATTTTCAAATCCCAAATCACAGCGGTTGTCATGGGAACCACTGACACGTGTCAGCAAATGAACTCGCTTGATGATGATGATGATGATGATGATGATGGGGCCAATGCTGTCCAATGCTGTATACATGTATACACAATCGTGCTGTACATTGCTTCTAAAGTTCTGTATAATATTATGTGTATATATAATTATTTCTGTCACCGGGGGGTGATTGTGCTAACATTTCCCGCTGCAGTGGAATTCTGTCTACTATGTGAACATCGGTTGAATTTGCAAGGTTGATTGACAGATAAAGATTCGCTGGCAATGATATGAAGGTTCATTATCATAGATCCAGTCGCACACAGAAGGATGAATGATCTTCGCAAGATCAGGTGCATAATTTAAATGTCGTGTCCGAATAACTTGTCGAAAAGTATAAATTGTACATAGGAATATGCATTATTTTGTATGATCTATTTGTTTAATTTCATCCTTTGTATTTTTACTTGTACTGTTAATACAGATGAGAAATGAATATACACTATTCATAATAGTGTTTGAACTGTAGTAGTATCTGGATTTATGTGATTTATTACTTTATTCATTGTTTTTCTAGTCCAATGTTATGAAAATTCCATGATTTCAAG
Organism: Clypeosectus delectus; assembly: GCA_032355325.1. Taxonomy (NCBI): domain Eukaryota; kingdom Metazoa; phylum Mollusca; class Gastropoda; order Lepetellida; family Lepetodrilidae; genus Clypeosectus; species Clypeosectus delectus. Next base: position 8,035 of record JAULBO010121251.1, on the reverse strand, counting down.
GCAGCACACTTCTAGTATCTAGTTTAGCCCAGTTGTATATTTTGTTGGTTTAGGCTTTTCATCAAATTTTCATTTTTATTTAAGTGCAAGATATTCTTTACTGATTCTACAGCTGTGATTAATATAGTTATCGCATTAACTAGGTACAACATCTAACTGATGTATAACATACTAGTGTAAGTTTGAACTCCATTCAATACAACTTCATGGTGACAACCAATTTTAAAACTACATAAACTGACAATATGGATCCATGATTGAGACCTGAATGTGTTAACATTAGCAAACTTGGTGTGTGGTTGTACGTCTAGTGAGCGAGTTGGTGAATTGTTGCTTAACGTCGCTACGGGAATCTTTCACCAATATGTGACAATCGACGAGTATTGCAGGTCGGTGGTCACTAAGCCGTGTAGGTGAAGCATTTCTGATAACTGAAGCCCTCCCTCAGCAATCGCCATAGCGACGACTTCCTCCATTTACCACACGATTACCAGGTCATTAATGGAGTGCATCGAGTCTATCTCGTTCACGTCAGTAGACACGCTACATATACTACATATACGTTCTCGTCCAATCAACCGATCTGTAGTTAATATGAAACTTACAATGATACAATCTAGGTAATAATTCCATAGTTCATTTATTTAGTAAATAATATAGCTATGGCCTAATGAGAAATGTTCACAATCACTGTACAGTGGTCAGTGTATTATTTTCTGTTTTTAAAATCATCAGAATATTTTTCAAAGGTGAAACGACATTACTGCAAGTTGCATACTTTTCTGTTTGTCATATAGCAGCTAAGCTGATCTCTTATCGACATAATATAAAATATCTCACAAATTCCCTGGAATATATGTTATTAATGACCAAATTTTACTTTTCTATAAAATATATGTCATTAAATAATTGCTTTTACAGAATTGAAATCTGTCCATAGTTTATGCCAATGTCTTATACAAATGTTTGTAACTTGCATATTCAGTGTATAGTGTAGTGTCTTATTACAAAGATACAGTAATGACAAAACAAAACGTAGTATTAAATGTTCTATTAGTTCCATGACCACTGTTTCTGAGTAATAACAAAGAATCGGGAAACTGTTAATACCTATCTTAATTTCTTTACAAGGATTGGGCAGATTGTTTTGTACACTACTAGTATTTATGTTCTGAATGCTGTGCTAGTCTGTGTGCCCTGCCCTGTCTTGTGAATGTGTTTATGAATATCAGTGAATCATCTACAATGATGAGTGCCAAATGATATTTCTAATGTTCTGTCTACTTTCAAATGAATGCACGATGCAGAGCTTGAGGATAGAAAGAGAGATCGAGAGTGAACAATTCGGAGGTCTTGTTTAACATACTGCTGGAGGGAACTGCAGTTTCACTATAAGCAGTTTACTATAAATACGTTGGAACTATTGTTTTAACAGTACAATCAGGACCCCCTCAATGCTATTTCCTAGTACGTATATATAACAGTACAGAGAGTGCAAATGGAAAATTCGGAAATGTTTCTAAAAGGAACGATTGCATTCCACAATATGCTAACTTCCCAGAGCATTGACAAGGTGTCCTGCTGTATCACAGAGATGACATGATTTTTTTATGTACAAAAACAATATAACAGTAATGAGTATAATCATTAATGTATGCCAAGTGTTTGAATTTTTAGGTACAATTTAATCCCAAACATTCATTTGTCTGTGATTGAGTGCCTTTAAGGCATTGTGTCAAAGAAATAACACTTTTTAAAAATTAGGTCACAATGACCTATAAATACACATAAACCAATTTTTATCTTGTAAATATCACATGTTATGCGATAAAACTGGCATTGATAGATATGCAAATTATATTCATGTATATTCATATATTGTTATTGTATTCATACACTATTTTTAAACAAAACTTTCATCATTCTCAATGTTGGTATTTGACTGTACATACGTGACATATTCTCCTACGAAAACAGATGTTGCTATGGCAACTAAAGATAGATAGATATATATATATACACCGTATACTAGTATATATATATTGTTTGTATATTATATATGCCCTTGTTTCTTTCACCAATCATGTCCAAATGTCCTTTTTCCGATATGTCATGTTTAGAACTGGGCGGCGTTCAATGTGACAAAGTCTTATAAGCCTGCTTGCTAAACTGTTCTTTGTCTCAAGACTTGTATGAACCGTATACGGGACAGGGAACCAGTTTAACTCAGCGGCTTACGCATCCTTTGGCTCATTGAACGCAGCCCTGATGCCAGTTAATGTGAGCTGGAGACTCTGGCACTAAGATCGGTCCGACTCGACCGACCGATTCCAATATTATGCAGTTTTGGTGCGTTTTTCAACTTGCGTTCACAAGTGATTTCTCTCTACTGTACAATGTACTTGAAAGTTTTCATTTATTTCCAATGTTATTTCCTGTCATAATATACTATAGTTAATTATATAATGTTTAAAATTATAGCACCTGTACCACTTCAATATGCATAATTATTTATTTAGTAATGGTATCAACATTAGGTATTTTGGGTGGGTCCAGTTTTTTAGTCTTCGAATGGAAATTACATAGATTAGATATAAAACTATAAGCATCTAGATGAAAGTATTCATTATATTTTTAGACACCAAATCTCCAGATCGATATACTAGTATTCAAATAATTATATATCCTACTTGTGTTCATATTACTCCACAATATACTAGTATATTGGGACATCCTTGGAAATTACAACCTTACGATAATATGTGTATTTTCATTATTTTGGTGGTACATGCATTTACAATGTTAGATCGTGCTTGATAAACACAGCTTTACAATGTTAGATCATTCATGATCTATTTCATATACTGTACAATGTGCTGGTGATACACAGGTACTGCGATCTACCTCTATTAGATGAATGTTTCTAATAATCTTTCATTTAGTATTCTCTATATAATATTAATTACTATTAAAAACAGTTTGATTAAAATTATAAGTTCTTGAGACTTTATTAACAGGATTTAACAAAGGTCATTGTAGAAATGTCGGTCGTGTATTTTTCAAACATAATTATGCATTATTTATTCACCTTACTATGCACATTGAATTTATTTATATTTCGTTGCTTCCAAGTCATCACTTTTCTTCCACCTTTTACACATAAAAAGTAGATCACTGGCTGTTTAATGTGAATAAAAAAGGTGTTTTGTTGCTAAATCTAACATGAAAATTAACGCGATTGTTTTGGAATGAAAAACGTATTTTTGGAAGAATTATCTTTACTTTGCATAATCTCATCATCGTATCTTCTAGGAATTACATGTATATACTGTTTTCAGTAGTGCTATTTTAGTTCTGCAGGTGCAGAAAACTGCATGCTGTTACACATATTATGTAGTATTGAATGTTTAATTTGTCTTCACCTATGTGCAAGCATTAGTACTGGTTAATACTGGGTATATATTCACCAATACTTATATCTTAGTTATACATGTATCACATATCATGTTGTGTATCACATATGTTCATTTGTTAAAGTAGTATCAACACTAAAAGATGAGACTTTTGGGCATTCTTACATCAAGCTGTTTCAGCGGTGGTCCATATACATCTATAAAGAGTTGCCCCCGACAACCAGGTTGCCATGACAACTGGAAGTACTGTAAATCATGAAATTAATGTGAGCATAATATTAATGCAAAAAATTCTATGTACACAGTCGCATTTAATTGATGCACATTTACTGAACGGAAGTTGAACAATGGATGCATGATCGATCGCATTTAATTTATGTCGCGTTTCTATCTAAAGTCTAGGTGTCGCAATAAATCATAGTCGCAGTAATATCATGATTTACAGTATTTGCATTTAATGTTAGCTCTCTACAAGTATATTTGATATTTGTAATCAAATAAACTGTCCAGAAATGTATCCTGATCTCTAATCTTCATGTTACTTCATGTTACAATTGATCTGTTATTGTTACTTCAATGTAGCATTCTCATCTTTACAGTATACTTCATGAAAGGTATTACAATAAATGAATTATTTTGAAAACAAACCTGCTGACATTTCAATTGAAGGGAAAATGCAGCCTTTGATGGTTGTTGTTGAATTGGGGTTTAAAGCCGCGTTCAAGAACTTGCTCATAATACGGCTTGTGTGTAGTGTGTGCATAATATGTCTGCTTGTGTGTGCATAATATGTCTGCTTGACAGTACGCTAGTCCAGGTATTTCACCAGTCGTTTAAGTGCTCACTCACTGGAATATCATGCAGCAATTTCAACATGGATACCCCTTGACACATTGTACATGGGGTGCAATTAAAAAAAAAAAAAAAAAAAAAAAATTTATAAAGAAAAAGTTCAGAAGGAAAATCGGTGAAGCTCATCTCTGTATCATGCCCAGCAGAAACTGCGCTGAACACACAACAGGAAGTCTGTCAAACATTGTATTGGGCTTTATTGACATTAGGAAACATGTCTCTTGTGTAGAACACAGATATATACAGTACATACATTACGTTGTCCAAATGTAGTTGTGGACACTCGTATAAATACACAGTATCATCCACTATTTATTAACGACCGTCTCAGTTGGTTGCAGACACAATGTAGGCGCTCTAGTTCAGATTATCTGCCCTTGTATTTCATTGCTCAATCGACTGTCTGTTAGTTTTCCAGTGGTATTAATGATCAGCTTCCCAGTTGTAACAGGACAGTTGATTGGTCCCAAGGGAAGGTCATAAAAGAGAACTTGTATTATTGACTGATCAATGATCAATAACCAGAGTTATATAGGGTGCAAGCTAATACAATGCTGAATATACAATCCGCAATATTAGATTGCTTGAAATTCATTGGTAATTACCATGTATTTTGAAATGCAATTCATCTGATGACCATAATTATATAAATAATAATATTTTATGTATAGATGGCACAGGTAGTAAAAGTACATGAATAATTGAAAATTATTAAAATGACAAAGTTGTTGGTATGGTAATTAATTACATCTCGTAATGAATAAATATCTTGTCATATGCAATATTTTGAGAAATCTGTATATTATATGTCACAGCCAATACATTCTCTCACACAGGATGTACATCCAATAATATTTGACTAGAGACACAAACAAAGGAATTGTAAACCAAATACCCCGGTACAATGGCACACATTCACTGACAATACAGACACATTGAATCTGATTTTGCCTCAATTTAATAACATGGATTTCTGTCAAAGTATAGACGTGGCCTACTTCACCCAAGAAACGGACTCATTAATCTATTCTATATATAGCACAGAGCAATTGTTGGGAAATACCTTTTTTGTGTGGATATTTTAGGGTGATAAAGTTGTTAGATTTTTTTCAAGATTTTATATTCGGTTGTATATATATTTTTTTTTTTTAAATACAAATAATTGCTTGCAAATATGATGCTGTATCTTTAATTACTGTTCAAAATGTTCTTGTCTGCCTTTTCTGCTTATTACTTTCTGTTTACTCCTGGCTTCTGGTCTGTTATCCAGGCAAGTACTGTACCAAGACTAGTGGTGTCACATTATGCCAGACAATTCGGTGGGCGAAGGTATCAAAACACCAAAACTAAAACTAAGCCAACTTATGTGATGGATCGTGACCGACCAGCGTAGTTGCTCACAGACATAACACAGACATTCACACATGTTGTACAGCTTCTGCACTTTTCACGTCCATCATTGTCGGAAATCTATAAATATGTTGCCAGAGCAAAATTCAATACATGCATAAAACGTTTTTAAAAAAGCTAAAAGGATTAAAAATACAGGAACCATTATTCTTTACAAGATACAATGTTCCATGACACTTGTGATACAAAACACTTGCAGTATTGCAGATATATTCTGTATTTCTAGGAAAGGTGTAATGTATGGACAATATGCAAAATATGCCTAAAGCCATACAATCACATTTGTTTAATACATATTTCATGGTCACAAAATAATTTACAAGAGTGATTACCGTACACAAAGATAATATTTCAATATGGTATTCAAATATAATTTTGTGCACGTTTTGTTCGTTCTAAAACAGACATCAGCATATACATGTAAATTGCACGGTTACTTCTGGGAGAACACTAATAATACAACTTGAGAATAAAAATAGTTGCTAAACTTCAAATACTTGTATTCTTTTTTAATAATAATAAAGTCTGAATTTCAATGATGTAAATATATTTAATAGATATACGAGTTAAAGCCTGTACAATGAGCCGCATAAGGATGATATTTGTTCGTTACAATAAGTTACATGGATACAGGCACATGATAAAGCACTCCCGGATTCCTTGCCCAATGGCAGAAACAACCACAGGTACCTCGGTCAGCTTACACTCAGTGATTGCAACGGGCGCCGCAAAGGTCGCCGCAACGTGCGCTGCAACGGTCGCCGCAATGACGGTGGAGAAACTGGTTCCGGGTGTACGCACACAACGCAGCAGAACTGGTCGATGCGGGACTTTCCAAATCAGACATACTACACAGACTGAGACAGAACATGAGCATTCACAGTTTTTGTTCTACAGGGCACGGCACGACTTGCAGGATAAAGGTTAAATATAGTCTCTTTCCTTTTTTTCAGTCTGAAGTACTACTAGTATATACACCTTTGAACGAATACCTAAGATTAAGACGATGAATAACATTATCTTAAGGATTAACTTGGAGGTTGAGGGCATACAAAATGTGAATACCCGGTAAATGAAGTACTTCATCTCCATAGATATACATGGCATAGTGTACATCTATTCCTGCATGGACTTGATGAAGAAGAAAACAATACCACAACTTTGAGAAGTGTCACATTGGTATGGTTGAGTTTCCATATGTTGCACAAGGTAGCAGTGCATGATACACTCGGTAGCAGTGCACGATACACTCAGTAGCAGTGCACGATACACTTGGTAGCAGTGCACGATACACTCGGTAGCAGTGCATGATACACTCGGTAGCAGTGCATGATACACTCAATTTCAGCAGACACTGTGGCAGCAGAAAATTAGGGGGTAAAGGTCTACAGTTAGGAATTTAGAGGTGTCAATCATGAATTGATACCCTCTAAATTAAATGGAACAAAGAACGCATAAGCGGTTTAACATTTAAAACAGCATAAATCACTAGTAAATCATATGTAAATTTTTGTCACATGGACCAGAACAAATCACCAGCTGTTACTACATAAAAACTCAACAACATTAAATTACAAATTTAACCTCTTGAATAACTGTGAAGCTCATAATAATGGAGGTGGCTGTGAACATAGCAAACAGACGTCCGCTAATATTATCAACACAGTTGTCCATCTGAATATCAGACAAAATTTGGTTTGTAAAACTCTGTATGGACTGAGTGAATTTCGTGATCAAGACGACAATATAAAACGTAAAACGTAAAACAGTATTTTCATTACAGGTAACAGTAGCATATGAAAATATTATTCCGCTTCTAAATGCTCCATAGATAAGTAAATTGACTCCAATGTCTACTGTAATTTTGTTGGGACATGAAACAACTTTAGAATCTGTTTTGAAATAACAGATATTCATAAAAGTTCGTAAAAAAGTGTTAGATATTGATAAATATATAGAAACTTGCGCTCTCAATTTCAATTCTTGTCGTTTCATGAAGCTCTTGTAGTAACTACTATACCATTATTACCATAACACTCTCGTAGCAATCTGCAAAATACATACATACGTCAGTGCAATGCTTTCATAGCAGAACTTCATGGCAGACCAAAGGCAAAATAAAACTGTCTTACATCCAGATAAGGCTTGCCAACTTTGTTCAATGTCTACGTTGAAGTTCTAATGAATGGTGAATGAATTCTGTGTGATCCTATAATCTCCACCAGCTGTTAATTTTTATTATTATTAATAATCGTTAATAATATAAATGAAATGATTTGAACATAGACTCAATGGTGTCTTATGCTGCTTTTTATCATGACTAGGTATTATCGCCAACCATAAAATAATCTGAAAGTATA
>JAULBO010121229.1:0-10396 GCA_032355325.1 Clypeosectus delectus | reverse complement strand
ATTGTTCTTTCAGAATATGTAATAACCCCGATAGTGACCATTTTTCCTATGCAAGTATGATCTTGCCCCTTTAACAGAATGCCTCTGTACAATTTCAAAGAGTTTAAATACAGAAAATCCGGACATCGAAAACCCGATTCTCCCGGTATCTGAAAGGGTTTGAATCGTAACCACAGTTTTACTACATCGTTTGTCTCGACAATCCCCATTCATTCGGTTTCCGCATCCGATCTGTCGTAACATTGTAACGAAACTGCACAAATAACTGTAATTTGCATCATCTTATATCCAACCGCTGTTAGCCAATTCATTCCAGTCTTGAAAGTGTAATGATAAATATCCACAGTTTCGCGAGCGGCGAGTGAAGCGGTGTAAGCGTATGGTATGCCACAATAGTTCATCATTCTTCCATATCTGTAGGTATAGTTCATCATTCTTCCATAGCTGTATAGGTATGGTTCATCGTCTTATGGTTTGAGGACCAATGGGCAAAGCATCACGCTAGGTCATCTCATGAATGTTCTGTTACAGAACACCCATAAAAACCAATAAAGCCAGATGGCCAGTGAACATCCACGGACAAACAAAACACACATGGACATTGTTCAAGGTTTCAGCTAAAGATAAATATCCACTTCCATCTTAATTAAATTTTGCACATTTTTTTGTTTATCAATTTTACCCATGGAATATTATCGTTATTTGATGTCGCTATCTTGAGTACTGTCTTATGAATTCGTCATCCCGTAACGGCCGCCACAGCGGTCCCATCAGCTTAGCAACCTCCACGTTTGTTTCCTCGTAGGAGCGAGCAGTTTTCTTCAGACACCTGTAAAACTCCACCGACCATTCTCCTGATTTCGGCCAGTCGCACCGTTTTAGCAAGGCGTTTCTCCTGACCACCAGGCTCTTCAGCGCCCTTCCCGAGTTGGCCAGCAACAAGAGGGAGGCATTGGACAGTCTCTCTCTGATAACCAGAGTCCTGAGACGCGGGCAATGCTGGACGAGGAACAGGAAGTGTGAATCTCCTCTGTAGTGGAAGGACCTCCTTTTCCCCTGGACGCGAGGCATGTGCTTCTGAACGAACACTTCCAGAGTTTTTCCGTAATGTTCTACGATAGTGCTGGCGATGTCTGCTGTTATTTTTGAGTATGGTGTGCAGAAGTGCACTTCCGTGACGGGTGCTCGCGGCTGGAAGAGCATGGCGTTCTTAGTATTGCCACGTAGTTCCAGGATGACCTTTATGTGCGGTGCCATCTCCTTCAGGAGCTTCCATGCTTCGTACGACACGGCCGTACAGGCGAGCGTGGTGTAAGGGTCCTGCACAATGTGGATGTACGTCAGACTCGTGCCTCCTAACAACAGCAGCATTTCCTCGTCTAGATGTTGTGCGCTGATGGTCAGCCGGAATAGCTTAGTGAAGCGGGCCATCTCTGGGAGTGGGTACGGCACTCTGGAGACGTTCAGAAGCTCGAGATCTACAAGAGTATCCTGGCAAGTCGTCACCACAGACTCGATGAGTCCCGGAACTTCTCTCTCGTCCAGGAGGAGCTGGTTCAATCTCAGATGCTTCAGAATGCGTATGTTTCGCAATGTCATCTTTAGAATATCCAGAATTTTGCCTCCGGTTCCGTGGATTCGTATTCCGGCGGTACTTCGGCTCTCGCAAGCAAACGTAAAGTAAAACGTGTGAAGCTTCGGCATTGGGAACTCGTCGTAGAAACCGAAGAAGTGGTTGAGGACCCTGAGAAACTCGTACAGACTAAAGAAGTTGTCCAGGGGAGTGATTATTATCCGTTTGAAGTGAGCGCCAACTTTTAGCAGACACACCTGCGTCTTCCTGCAGCACAGGTCTCTCTGGTTGCCTCTCTCCAGATTGAATATCTTCCGGGTCAGAGTTCGCTCCAACAGTATGAAGGTTTCCCAGACACGCGGTGAGTAGAAGGTCATTCTCCAGGGCGAGCACACTTGTGACGCTACGTGTCGCTGTTTGATGTTCAGCATCGCGAAGATATCCTCCAGCAGCATCTCAGGAAAGTTCCTCCAGTTCAACTCCACCGTCGCGACGTCGTGAAAAACACCACCGTCGTCATCGTCGCTAAATTCGCAGTCGTCGTCGGAGGAGAGGCTGTAGATCCTCTTGAAACGTAGCATAGTGGACATCTAAAATGTAAACAGAGATTAAAATTAACTGAAACGTACAATCAGCAGTTTATTATGCACGTAAGCATTGTAGATTAATAGTCAATCAATTAATGAAAAGTTAACTAGAACGGTCATAGCTTTGTAATCAAATGACACAACTTGCACAAATATTTCTGAACGTCAATTGTTAAAATTATTTTTACAGAAGATCCAAATTAGACAGCTACTAGTATTCTATATTCTATATGTATTTCATTAGTCTCATTCATGTGTTATGTTACTTAAGTATTAGTATAATATAAACAATGTCATGCCAGCCAACCACTGTTAGCATAATGATTTTTTGGTTATGGCCACTTGGAGTGAAAAACTACTACAGGCACTTACATTTACTGCATACTAGTATATTATTATAATAGCTTTTGTACATCCAAATATTTTTTCAGCGCTGTAGGATAGGTACAATCTCATTGCAGTTTACATTAACGGTAACATCCGAATAGCATGCTAGTAATCAGTTGGAAATTTATGTAAGATCTATATTTTCTGCAGTGTAATAGACTAAGTGGGATAACTCTAATCATTGAACATGGTCAACATATTAATGCTACGCACATTATAGAGCTGCACATGCCAAAGACAAGTTAATTAGAGCTACTTTCCTATTATTCATTAAAAAATATGAAAATATTGAAAACCAGTGGGATTTGCGGGAAATGTAGCTGCATGCATGGTTACCCAATACCGGTAGACTTGTGTAGACACATCAAATGAAAATACTTTCAGGCAAAAATACGTTTAACCATGAAATATGTAAACAAACACATGATGATATCCCGCCAGCCCCCACCCCCTCTCTCTCTCTATATATTTTTTCTCTCCCCCTATATCTTCTCTCTCTCCCCCTCCCCATATCTCTCTCTCCTTTCTCCCTATCTCTATAATCTATATATCTATCTTCTCTCTCTATCTTTATATGTCTCTCTGCCTATATCTCTCTCCCTATAACTTCCTCTTCTCTCTCTCTTCTCTCCACCCCCCATCTCTCTCTCCATGCAGCAGAAACCCATTTTGTAATATTACTTTAATCTTGTTGACGTTAAAAACAAATACTATTATATAGAAAAAATCTCGACCAAATAATTAATTTTAAAAAGAACCTGGGGAACATAATAAAACGGTTCATTTAGTTTTAGTTAATTACAGGAAACTGAATATGCGCATTATTTAGCAGACACATAATGTGCATCGCGTATCTAAATAATGCGTTCCACATTTGTTAGGTATATAACGTCACACGTGGAATAGGTTTAAGACTATCATCATTTAGCGACCGGTTTTATTTTGTCCATACGAACTTCGGTGGCGCATTAACACAAGCAGATGTGATGCGGCCTATTTGCAGAACATGCAGCAATAAAAGACTAATTAGTATTCAAGGCGAGATATTTAAACGCTAGATTTAAGAATGAGAGTTGACAGACACGCAGATTTTTTTTTAATACATGTAGGTAATGTCACAGGTAATTTGAAGACGTTTGAGAAAATAAGCAATTGGATATTTTTTTACTTTTTCATTTTCTGTATTTTTTTTTTTAAATGTAGCACCTCGACCATTCTCCAAATGATGGGTTAATATAAATATGTTTATTATTCTTATTAAATCATTGCTTGTAGGCGACACGGACTTTTGTTTGATTGATGCAGCCCGTGTAAGCATGTAATCTAACTGCATGGTCGCCATTTGTTTGGGTGTAAAACGTGACGTGACTTACCCGAGATGTGTATGTCATATAATATCTTGTGTGTTTTTTTATGTTTAATTTGCGGTAGCCTACAGTTTAGTTGAATACTAGAATTCAATATGTCTTTTAAGTTAGGAGGTTCGTGTTTTAATCCAAACGAATATCTGAACGTAATAGTACTACATTTAGTATACGTTCGATTGGGAAATCATTTAAGAGCTTGTTTAATCTGTTGCGAGACCTCTCCCTGCTGGATTAATGAAAAACACTGAAAAGGTTAGAAGGAACATGAATCCAATGCTTCCCACATAGTAAACAAGGTTTGTTTGTCAGTTAACAGGATTAATTAACTGTTTGCAACTCGTATTTATTATATTATGTCAGTTAATACTAAAAATAATACATAGGAATAAAGATATATATTTTCTTGAGTTGTGTCAAAATTCAGATAATACATGTATACTAATATACTAATTAATATATATGTACTGCTTCACGTATCCTCCATAAAGTATGTAACATTATAGCTCTGTGACGAATTACTAGTAGTGTGCATGTACAGTGTAGTTGACAAAAACTATTGTACTATAGTATACGCGGTTTCCTATAACTATAAGTACACATTATCAATTACTTGCTTCTTTTTTTCTCAGTATAGCTTAAAAAACACACACCCATATTCTAATTTCTATACCTGAGAATATATATACCTGAGTGACAGTTATTTTATGCAAAAACTACAGTGACGTCTATTAAGTGCGGAGCGTCTGCATCTGCTTAATATGACACTGACAGACACTCGACAGCTGACTGACAACATACACGCGCGCGCGCGTACATGTCCTCAGCCATCTACTTTAAACTGCAGAAACTGCAAGCGAAAAATAAAAACCATTTCAATTGCTTTCTTTTTTCATTGTCTGCAAGCCCCCCAACCCCCCTTCTCCCCACCACCCCTCCATAGCTATATAGCCCCCAGATTACGAACGTTTTTGAGTACGTTTTCATACTCAACTCGAGGTTTTGTACTCAAATTCATGTGGAAATGTACTTGAGGGCTCGTAACCTCTTGGGGGCTGCCCCTGATATTTCGAAGTTTAGTAACCTCGGGGCCCAGATCTCGCAAATACTGGTTCCGGTCACCTCGAGTCATAGGTAGTGCTCCTTTCTCTATGTCCTGTCTGTACTTTCTGTCCAAGACATGTGCCGTCTGCTCCACCTATTTCGCGGGTACATGTTCACAATGCTCTCTAAGCATACAGGCCTCACAATGCTCTCTAAACATGCAGGCCTCACAATGCTCTCTAAGCATACAGGCCTCACAATGCTCTCTAAACATGCAGGCCTCACAATGCTCTCTAAGCATGCAGACCTCACATACTCTCTCTCTCTCTTCATACAGGACTCACATACTATAGTACTTTCTAAGCATAATATAGGCCACACATATTCTCTAAGCATACAGGCCACACATACTCTCTAAGCATGCATACAGGCCTCACGATGCTCTCTAAGCATACAGGCCACACATACTAACTAGTACTCTCTCTCTCTCTCTCTTCATACAGGTCTTATACATACTCTCTATATAAGCATTACAGGCCACACATACTCTCTAAGCATACAGGCCACACATTATATTCTCTAAGCGATGTTCTAGAACGTGATGATATAATCCGCCTCTCACCATATGTATGTTATATAATAGCACTATTATGTGTCATAATGTGACTACAGCATATGCTTGCGTCAGTCTAGAAATGTGTCAAGCAGTAACAAGAGACGAACCTCCTCAATTAAATAATCATCCGCTCTCAAGTAAAGTCAAGTGTGTCATACTGATGATAAACTAAACTACATGTACATGTATTAGTCTAGACAACAATTGGTGACTAATTCTATTCTCAAAACTGATTGGATTAACGATTGAAACAAGCATTATATATATATATAGTATATTGACCATCCTGATTGAACCATACACAGTGCACATGTATACTACATGCCTTAAGAACATTGATTTTTCAGTTGAGAACAGATAATTACGAGAGATACTGTAGTTACATACACTGTCATAGTTATTGCTGCTGTCACGGTTTGCATAGAATAACTTGATCACTAAAATGAATGTCTAGAGAATTTTTCAATCTGTCCAAAGTTACCATCTTAGATACCGCAGTGAGCGATATACGACTGCTTCATATATAGTATAGAGGGGGTAATGGTACCCCTGCCACATAGCTAGCTACGGCCCTGTAATTGTAAGTTAAACAGAGTCTATAGAATGTTAGTTTTATTAGTATAAATATAGATATAAAAAGAAACAGCTGGGGTTGGTGCGAGATGGAACCCATGAAAAAGTACAATAACATCGCGAAGATAGCACATATACTTAAACATAACGACAGTAATCGCACCACTTTAAATGATAAAATTAAGATATCTCCCGTTTCGAAGCTGTCCGTTTACATCTGCCTATACAAGTCGCATCTATCTGCCAATTGCCCCTGATAACACATGCTGTATATAATATAATTGATACTGTTCATGATAACAGTTAATGGAGCGGCACTGCGTACCTGCGAAGTTTCATTACAATATCCCGAGTACCACAGGCGGAGTGCCTCGCGGATGGATACCGCCAGCTGACCGAGTTGACGGGATGCTTTTCGGGAGTATTAAAAGATAACAGAGATTTGTTAAGCTCATACTCGATAGGTTCTACTGGTGTCTATTCATCACTGGTTCCTTCGGGGGTTTTTAACGGCCAACGTGTGCTTTCTCCGGAAAGATAACTGGAACTATCTTTCTGATGCTATCTTTAGCAAGGCCAGACCTCGCTGAAGGTCTTGGATCCAAGTTCGTCTGCATGCAGAGCAACATAATCACGTGTGGATGCGTAGGGATACATTTCGTTCTTACAAACTTCTTCTGCCATTATTTCTAAGACAATGTCAAGTACATTTACGTTATGTTAACAGCCATGAGCTATACATGTAGATGTGTATACTTAGGTGCCCGAAACTAGAACGTCTGTTTTGCTACCATGACATAATAGCGGACATCAGAAACGGAGCTCGACAAATTAGGGGAAATCCTTGGAGTTGGAATTAGTTTGATTGTTCCAAAGATAAACCATAAACATATGGTGTTAGATCGGCGGAAGTTGAATGCTAGTACATCATCATGTCATGCAGGTTTGCATCTCAAGGAGCCCAACTCACCTCGAGTACACTGGGTACATTTAGTTCATCGCGACTTTGTGTAGGCTACATCTTTCGATACGCCATTTTTCAAGAATGGTACTGCCTCGGTACCCAGGAATAGAGGGAAGGGGGACAACTCCAGTTTAAGCTATAACACCAAGTGTTGTTGATAGCAGGGATGCAATGTCAAGGGTAATGCGTAGATATAAACCTGCTTTCACCTATAGGTGTCCGATCTCATTATTGGTGATTGGTTACTGTGTTTGTTTAAATACTAGTATATTAGTTGAACTGGGACACGGATGTTGTTTCGTATGCTTAACTAAAGAAACACAACACGGTTTTGTTTAAGATACAAGTACATGTACAGTGTAGTTTAAAGAAGCAATATCATACTATCGATATACTACGCAATGTACATTGAACTAGCACATTTGGACACTAATATTACATTCGAGTGTAGGCTTAATATGAAGCAATAGCTACATGTACGCCCCTGCAAAGTTGCATAATGGAATAATGGTCGGCTACGAGGTGACTACATATTCTGAAACAACAATCATTCCCCGACAAGTAAGAATTTGTTCAAATTTTTATTGATCGGAAAATATACTTCACCCATAAAATCCTCACAGGTTTAATGTATATTAAGGAATTCGATACCAAAAACCATTGCATATAAATAAAAAGAAAATAACAGACGCATGGCTGTAGTGAACTAGTATCTATACATTTGTGTGGAAACGGTAGCAAACCAGCAATTAATTTGTATGGGATAATGAAGAATCATTGAATGTATATTTCTTTGTTGTTAATAGGTATTAGGTATTAATAATATTTAGGTGTTTTAGTTGTTTATAATACATCTAAAATGTGCATGCACAAGTGATTTCATCACTTTAAGAACATATAATTATGCTTCAGATTGTCGACATTTAGAAACGTAAAGAATAACAATGAGATTTATAATAAATGTACCATAAATTATTCAAATTATGGAACATGTGGAGGATCTCCCCCGAATGAGCTGAAGTATCATACTAGTACTAGTATATCAACATGTCGTTATAATGATTAAACTAGAGGCTCTGCTATGCTATTAAAGTATTGTGTTAGAAGATAGCATACAATTAAATAAGCATTCCAATGATATCGGTTGTTGTTTGATATGTGATTCAAATACCAAGTTCTTCAACTATAAAAATGTGAGACAGCTAGATAAAACCGAATTTAAGTGAAAACAACATAAAACCAATGGTGCATGTGTCCCAAGCATTTGTTATACAAGACTAATGTGCGTGCGGGATATACAATGCTCCACTGGTCTAGGTCAGAAGTCGGTAGAGTGTTGGACTCGTATCCAGGGATCTGTTACACTATGACCAATGGGATAACCAACGTCAGGTAGGTAACATTGGCTTCAATTGAGCTCTCCGAAACCAATGGAAAATTGAATAACAAGAGTATTGGACAATCTGAGAATAGTTTAGTGTCAAGAAAACACAGCTATTTGATGGACTGAGGTAGCTTGAACTTGAGTGACTGCAATTAGGTTAAGGTAGAGTAACCAATCTCTTGGAATCATTGGATACTCTGGGCGCCTCACCCCACCCCTAACACGACAGATGTGAGCGCCACCACACAGACGTGAGCCCCAACGATATGATGCTGCAGGCTGGACAATATCAAAGCGGTGCGAATCTGAGCCAGTTTCTATATCTCGGTTCCAGACGACATAAATCCTTGGTCCTCATCGACTGAAGTATCCTCCTCAACTGAATGACGGATCCACTTGCCAAAACACGACAAGAAAACGATTGGCATACATGTTACATTTATACAATCGCAAGATTTGTTTTAAGATGAACAGTTTATTCAGTCACTATCTGATGCATAACCCCTCTCTCTCCTGGAATGTTTCTGTGAGTGTCTCTTGTGGTGCTTCCTGTGCAGCTTTCTGGATTCTCGACCAGAGTCACTGTCGTTTCTTGGGCTGTCCGAGCTGTCCGTGTCAGGGGATCTTTCACGGTGTTTATGTCGCCTTTTCTTGTCTTTCTTGTGCGACTTCTTCTTTGATCTAGTAGGCGAACGCGATCTGGATCTGGATCTGGATCTGGATCTAAACATGTAGAGAATAAAATATAATATAATGACACTATAAGAGGACACTGCGTCATTATACACAAGTATAATAATAGAATTTCCAAAGTCGCTTTCAAGATTCTTGCTCTCGTACTAGTCTGGATGGCAACAGTTTTAACATGGATACCCCACGCAGACACATTACACTTACTGAGCCGACCAGTCTTTGCTTTGTATCCGTTTTAAAATTAATGCTGAAAGCCAAGCTTTCACCCCTTTTAACCTTCTCTCTGCTGCTGTCAACCAGAGATGCCCTAAATAACAGTAATTGTGATTAAATCAGCAGGGAGAGTTAATGCTGAGCGCAAAGCAGGGGAACAAGAAGTTCCATCTTTTAATGTATTTTGGTATGACCATATTTCTGCGATCGGGGAACATAACTCCTGACCCAATCTAACCATTACACCAGCAAGAACGTGGTCGAATAAAACTTCAATAAAATCATCCATACCTCATCCTTTTCTTCTTCTTATGCTTTTCATATTTGTCCTTATTCTTGTGTTTCTTCTTCTTAATTGAACCTTTATTTTCCTCTGAAAGAAAAACAAGACTTGGTTTGGTCAACTGGGTCATATAATAGCACTATGATCAACTGGGTCATAGCACTATGACAATGAATGACTACAGTACTTACTGTTAAGCATGAAATTAACACAAAAACACAATATTAATACCAAAATTGCTATGTCCACACTGTCGCATTTAAATGGTGCGCGTTTACTGCGTGGATGTTTAATCAACATGAATGAAGGCATGATCGGTCCCATTTATTTTGTGTTGCGTTTAGGTCTAAAATCGAAATGTTGCATTAAATTATGGCGCTGTAATATTATGATTTACAGTATATCTAACTGTTTAGGCTGAATGCAACTCGTTTGTCTCAAACACAAAACTGTGCGTATAATCATTATGTTGTTTGTTAAGAGTTTCATACCTAAAAAGTTACAAATAACATACTGTTACTTATACATGATTAATTCTTATGCAAAATCGTGTTTTTATCCAGTGTGTGTGTGTGTATTTATTATTTCATTTTATGAATTTAGATATTAAATATATGAATAACTGCATTTATCACATTATATGCCTCCTGGGAGTTGGATACGCTCATTGAATATTATACGTATCCAACGTTGGATATCGAGAAATGGTAACGTC
>JAULBO010121218.1:0-18391 GCA_032355325.1 Clypeosectus delectus | reverse complement strand
GTCGATTGGTATCAATATTTCTGTCATGCCGGTGTCACACTTGTGCATGCGCGCCACACACACACACATACACACACCCACACATACACACACACATACACACACACATACACACACCCTGACTATGTGTATGATTTACTAGTTTTATTTATTGATACATTCGCCGCTTACCATCAATTTTCAGCCACCATTCTTGTGCAGTAATCAACTGGCAAAGCCACATGCAAATAAGTAATTTAGTCTCAATCCTAGAAATTCCATTAGTTTTCCAAGGACAAGTTTCCGGTCATGCTGAAATATTCAATAATTTAATAAAAGTCTGTATCATTCCGTTATTGAAAATGATAATGAACATAATGATCGCCATGGCAACGTGGCAAAGCTCTACAGTAATGAGAGGTCGGCAAGGTGTGAAATTTGACCTTCCTTTTAATCATCCCCACATTTTATCTGGATTATATCATTGAAAGCTCTCCTAACCCTGTGATTAACTGTGTTGGCAGTTGTCATGGTAGTCCTGAGTGTAGACGAATGGCAAATTTTGAGAATTATTTTTTTGGCAACAGGGTTTGTTACAATATTCATGTCACGTGTTTGGGGGGTGGGGGTGCATGGGGGGGGCATATCTAAGAACTAACAAAATGTACGATAGTCACTACTGACAATTAATTTGATCTTCATTTTTGTCAAAAATGAACAGAACACATTGCAGTTTGAGTTAACAATATTTTAGAGTTAACATAAAAATCAAATGTCATAATTGAGTAATCTTCATAATATATTTTTATGTAAATCTTTACTCATGAAATGCTTACTCTGTTTTCTAATGATAATCAATAAAATAAAATTCACAAATGTTTGCAATTATATACTGTTAATCATAAAAGTTTAGCGAGTATAAAACTTTAACGAAATTAAACTAGTTGCTCTTAGACATTGACATTTAGTAAGTTAATATTTTAAAAACCGAACTAGTATTCCGTTGATGTACATACATGTGTAGGCCATATTCCCATTAATATTTTATGACCAACAGGTCGCCAAAGTTTAACAACACTAACATTTAATGATTTACAGTATTCCAAATTGTAAAATAACAACCATGAATATTTATTTTGCGTGTCTATGATGATGTCATGCTGTATATGATAGACATATTAAAATATTAACACACCTGAATGACCGACGGCCTCAGAGCCGCAATAATTTGTTTGTGTTTCCATAGACCAAAAATATTAGCCTTTGTAGAATTTTAACACTTAATATTAATGAAAATAAGCACCCAGCTATTTTTTGCAAAATTTGAATAATGAATAGACGCTCATCGGCAGGGCATTTCGACATAAATCAGTATTCATTGCAGCAGATGCGCAATATCGTCAGCATCGTTGGAATCAATACCTGGATTAAAAACGTGGAAATAATTCTTCTATTTTGATCCATTTGAGGAGATGGAAAAAAAACAGGCATTTTTCACAGTTGTTATTTTGATTTAAAAGCAGGCCTATTGACGTCCGCCGCCAGACAAACGCATCAATTAGACAATTGCCGATGACAAAACTCTTATACACGCAGACTATTTTGACATCGCTCTCATCTCTCCAATGCAAAAAAGGAGATATTGATTTTTCTCAACTGTGATAATTCCAATATAAAACCGGGGGATAACAAGATTTTTCTCCTTTTTTTTATTTTTTTTACTTGAGCTGTTGTGTAGGCACAGACAGCATTGTAATCTTTTGTGTTCCGAGCTCGTATTTCTGTCTGTCAGAATGGCTTAGTGCCTGTTGGCCTCGTCGAATATGAATGTGATCTTCATTTTATCACGGTTGGTAATGAAATTTACTCGCAGATAAAGCAACAAGATTTCGGTGTCGATAACATGCCAACAGTGACATGCGAGAGCATGACATGTCCGAACACTGCCGGCACCGACCGTCATATTGATCCTGTTCCATCATCGTGCGCATACGCTGCTCGGACAAATGCAAATTATGACATGTGATTTATCATGATTATTATACTTCACTAAATCCAAAGCTCCCGTGGAATCAGTTCGTTCCAATAGCTTCCCGTTCGTTTCACGTCGTGAAATTATATTCTAGAACAGTCAATCTGCTCCCTGATCTCGCTGCAAAACAATTTCAACATCTCTGCCGTCCTAATTTGCATTTAAATGGGTTTCCTCCCTTGGGTGAGGGTTTTTGGGGCTGTAGGATCTATTTATGAAGAAGCTCATTTATGGAAAGTATCACTACAAATGAACGCATAGCCGGTCTGCGGACTGATATTATTGTGCTCTCAATCATATCATTACTTGCTTGAAAATTAACTACAAATTGCATTTGCATTGGCCGAGAACATGATTTGAGATATTGATACCGTGCTGATGGATAATCTATCTTCAAGGAGATCTACTGTTGTCCAAATGTAATTCTAGCTAAATTCCATCCTGCTCTGGTTTTCGCTTTGTGTAATTCATGTTTCTCTCTTATGTTTCAGATTGCCAGGTGGCACTACAGAAGTAAAAGGAGGGCGCAAAGTTCAGTGGACCTACAGCTGGCCTTGATGTTGAAGATGAGCCCACCCATCACTGGGAGAGAGGCATCTGGGTTAGCCATAGACATTTGAAGTCTTTTCTGTGAAGGAACAATTTGTTGACTTATTCCCAAGGACGTCGTCATGGATATGTCCAAGTCGAGTCGGCGGAAACAGACGAAGCCGATCCGAGTGTACGAGGGTGAGGAGGGCGAGCCCGGAGCTCCGCCTCAAACCATGCCCGAGGATTTTACCAACGGGGCTCCGGAGAGGAAGGAACCCCTTTCGGACCGCACCGACGAGATGCCCGTCGATCTCCACATGACGATAGCGACGTGTACCAAGTGCTCCGAGACATTCCCCTCGAAGGAGCACCTCATTAAACACATTAACGTTGCACATTCGTACACCAAGGAGCCTGTGGTGAAAGCGGAGCCCATGGACTACAACTACCCAACAGCATATCACCGCCTGGGCAGCGAGTTCCAGCAGGAGACCAAGCTGATTTCCAACGGCCACCCGGAGAGTGAGAACATCCCACCGGAAGTGTCTGTGCCGCCTGAAATGAAAACTGACATTGACTCGAAGGAGCCGAACATGAACGGCGAGCAGGCGGAAATCGGTCTCAGGGATGGTAACCGGATTTTCCATCCCGACGCCTACTGCGAGCTGTGCGACAGGGAGTTCTGCAACAAGTACTTCTTGAAGACCCACAAGGCCAACAAGCATGGCATCTATGAGAACACTGCTCCGTCTCCTTTCTCCATGGCCCCGGGGGGACAGCCAACTCTAATCCTGCCACCGGAACCGGTCCTTCCTCCACCCTTCAAGCTCGAGCCCGTTCCTACGACACCTTCACAATCGTTACCTCCAAAGAAAGAAAGTGTTCCGACATCCTTCAAGTTGGACGCCACACCCCCGAAGCTGGAGCTGCCCGTCCTCGCCCCTGCCATGTCTGCGGCGAGCGAGATCTCCGCCCTCAGTTCCAGCAACAGCAACCCCATCACCACCATCGGTTCCTCGACTCAGCCGGACATGGAGGACTACTGTGAAATCTGTCAAAAGCATTTTTGTAACAAATACTACCTCAAGAAGCATAAGCAAGACGTTCATGGTATCGTGCCTGAGACCCCATCTTCATCTATTAAACGCAGCCGCGGCCCTTTTGATATTCCCAACACGGCTATCGTCACCTCATCCCCCATAATCTTACCTCAGTCTATGACCAACATGGCAGGTCTACCGAATATGCCTAACATGCCTGGCGTGATGGTCCTCAACCCCTTCATGCCGCCCGTGGCCCTCATTCCCGCCCAGTCCCTGCTCTCCCAGCAGCAAGTGCACGCAACCCAGTCTGTCGGCATGCCCCAGTCGCTGGCCATCACTGCCTCGTCCCATTCCGCTGCAATGGACCAAATTTCGGCATCGCTTTCGACATCGCTGCCAGCGTTGCTGCCGGCTTCAGTGTCCTCCACAGCATGCCTGCTGTCCACATCGCCCCTCACATCTACCTCGGGTAAAGTGACTCCTTCCATGCCCAACGACGCCCTCCGGGGCATCGGCGTGCTCAACGCAGAGGCGTACTGTGATCTGTGCCGCAAGGAGTTCTGCAACAAGTACTTCCTGAAAATCCATATGGCCAGCAAGCACGGTGTGTTCAGCGACGACATCATCGCTCCGTTGCCGTACGGGAAGGCCATGGAACTGATGGAGAGCAACATGCTGTCGCCCGTCAAGATTCCAAAGGAAGTGAAACAGGAGCCCGGCTCGCAGATCAGCCCCCTGGGCTCGGGAAGCGGAGATTCGTACGTAACGTTCTGCAACATGTGCAACAAGGAGTTCTCGAGCAAGTATTCATACAAGATCCACAGGATGAACGTTCACGGAATGCTGAACGAGAACTCGATGGACGCGTCTCCAGGCGAATGCCCCGAGGCACCGAAGCAGGATCTCGTCTACGGACCCGAAGGTCTGCTGAAGCTGGCGGCAGAGGCGCAGCCGGTGCCTTCGACGACCCCCAAAGACGGCAGCGCCACTACGATATTCGGAAACATGATCGCCGCCAAGTTGGCCGACCGGGTTATGTGTGATATCTGCAATAAGGAGCTGTGCAATAAGTACTTTCTCAAGGCACATAAACTTCGAATTCACGGAATTGACATGTCTCCCCAGGAGAAGGCGGCCGAAGCGGCTGCTGAAGCCGCCGAAAAGGGGATTCCGTACGAGTCGCCCAAGCCTGGCTTCACCAGCATCCCGAAGATGGATGCCAAGGACCTGTCTGCCGCCACTGCCGAGATGATCACGGCGGACATACTGCAGAGGTCACAGAACCGGAGCAGTGCCAGCAAGAAGCTAGATCTCAGTTCCATTACTTCCAACCTGCCGTCTGAGAAGCCCTCGAACGAAGAGCTGGTCAAGCTGGGCATCGACCCGGAAGCTTACTGCGAAATCTGCAAGAAGGAGTTCTGCAGCAAGTACTTCTTAAGGACGCACAGACTTAACATCCACGGCATCCGTTCCGAGAAATTGGACACCGACTTGCGGGACAAGGAACGGTTGTCGAAATCGTCGTTGCCCAAGAGCTCCCTGTTCAACACGATGAACGGCTTCAACCTGGGAAGTCTCGGCCCCCTGGGCGGGCTGGGAGGCTTCATGGGCGGGATACACGGCGGCAGCAACGGCATCTTCAGCCTGGCCGGCAACGGAGGCCTCCTGGGCATGGGCCCTCAAGGTCACCTGGGTCCTGCCGGTCTACCCCTGATGCCTCTGTTCTCTCGCCACGACCAGAATCTCCGGGGTCTGAACATCGGAGGCGGACTGCCCGTCAGCATCAGCAGCCTGATGAGTGATAGAGTAAGCCTTGTTGATAGAGGCAGTGGAGAGAGAAGCATTGGTGATAGAGGCGGTGGAGATAGAAACGGTGGTGATAGAGGCATCGGTGATAGAGGCATTGGAGATCGAGGCATCGGTGATAGAGGCATCGGTGATAGAGGCATTGGAGATCGAGGCATCGGTGATAGAGGCATTGGAGATCGAGGCATCGGTGATAGAGGAATTGGAGATAGAGGCATTGGAGATAGAGGTGGTGGAGATAGAGGTGGTGCCGATAGAAGCATTGGTGATAGAGGCAGTGGAGACAGAGGTGTTAGTGATAGAGGCAGTGCAGACAGAGGTGTTAGTGATAGAGGCGGTGCAGACAGAGGTGACAACAGAATCAGTGGTGATATGATGGACCGAGGAGGCAGCGACCGAGGTTGCGGCAGCGTCGGCAGCATGGGCAGCAACGGCAGCAGCGGGAAGAGCAAAGACGGCTTCCAGAAGCACACCTGGCGCTGGAAGGAACCAGTCAACTCTTCCCGGGTCAACTGTGAGATCTGCAACAAGGAGCTGTGCAATAAGTACTTCCTGCGAACGCACAAGCTGAACAAGCACGGGATCATACCCAGCGACAAGTCACCCAGCATGGGCAGCTCTCCGGCCCCGTCCGACTGCGAGACGGCCAGCAACGCGTCCAGCCAGCCCGACCAGAACATCTCTGACAAGGGCTACCAGAGCACGCCGTCCGGCAAGATGGACAGTTTTTCGCCGCACTCGTCGCCCACGCAGGACAAGAGCTTCGAGAAGTCAGCCAATCAGCTGAAGGCGGACCTGCTCCGGCTGAAGAACGAGGACGATGGCCGTTACATGAACAACCAGTACAGCGAGGTGTGCAACTTGTGCGACCGCCGATTCAAGAGCTCCCGCTGGCTCAAGGCTCACATCCTGAAGGACCACGCCGGCTGGCCGATGCTGGACATGTACGATCCTAAAAAGCAACCCCGAGGGCTGATAGAGCCGCCGGACCCCATGGCTTGCACCGTGTGCGGGCTGGTCTTTCCCAGCGAGCTGTCCATGCAGCTGCATCTCATCCAAGAGCACAATGCCCAGGTGACTCTGAAAACCGAGGAGCCGCAGCAGAACTGCAACGGCAACAGCGGCACGCCGCCTTCGGAGTTTGGCTTCGGCCTGGGCTTCAAGAAACGGGTATTCAGGGCGGAGAAGCAGAAGCTGTACGCGTGCGTCCTGTGCGACTATAAGACAAAGTGGCTGTCCAACCTCACCTCGCACGAGATGAAGCTGCACAACCTGAACAACAACAGTTCCGATGTGTTCGCCTGCAAGCTGTGTCCTAAGTCATTCCCTAGTGAACACCTCCTCTCGCGGCACGTCGGGCATCGTCACCACGAACCGTTCGACATTTCTAGCTCAGGGAGTAGTAGCCTGCCGCGGGAGAAGAGGTACAGGTGCAGCATCTGCGGCGAGCGCTTCCACTCGCGCGTGCTGTGCAACAAGCACCTGCGGGAGGTGCACATACGCAGGAAGAAGAACTTTGCCGTGCACATCCGCCTCCAGCGGTCCAAGTACTCGTGCAGCCAGTGCTCGTACTCCACGCACTACCCCCAGCAGCTGCACCGCCACCGGATCCGCTTCCACGGCGGGCGGCAGCCCGAGGTGCGGGGTGCCCTGCAGGCGTGGCCCGGCAACAGCCTGGACGAGGTGCACGCCGAGCCCCTGGTGAAGAGCTTCACGGCCGAGGTGCAGTGCTTCGAGCTGGCCGTCAACACCCCCAACAGCACCTTCCTGCCGTCACTGGCGCACATGCCGGTGCGGCAGCGCGTGTCCGAACCCATGGCCGTCACGTTCATCCTGACGCCCGTGGACCCCTGACTGTCGTCATCGTCGTCATCGTCGTCGTCTTCATGGCCGTCGTCATTGCCGCCGTCGCCGCCGCGCATGTAGCCTTTTAACTACACAGTGTGAACTATTATTGTTGAGCAATCCTCAGGACTTATTGTGTGATGTCTAGATCCACACATGCTGTGCGTGCAATTTGATTGTTTGTTTGTTTGTGTGGGTTTTTTTTTTTTTTGGTTATGTTTTTTTTTATCATTTCTTATGGCCATTGACTTCCAAAACCAACCATGATACCAACATGCATGTGTGTGTTTGTGTGGGCGTGTGTATATATAAACCTATTATATATATATAAAATATACAAATATATATATATATATATATAAATATATTTTCAGTTCTCTAAGATACAGAATGACATTGAACAGGCTTGTTGTTACAGTTTAACCAGTTGAAACAGTATCTTCTCTCGCCTCCTGAGAATTAGTAACGTATGTCGTTACGGACACTTATAACTAGTCAAAACCTGGCATTTACTGATGTAAATACTTATTTATTCCATGTACGGACACCAAGCTAGCTATGCTTTACGTGAAGTTCGCCAATTTGCCGTCAAGAACCCCCAACAGTGTTCAGGCCCCTCCCCCTATAGTATTGTCTGTGATTATAGAGTGTTTGTATTGGTGGACAGTAGTTGATTGACAGGAGCAGGAGGAGGAGCTGCACAAGGGTCACCGTGACATTCAGTCGCTGCGGCAACACCTCAGGAATATATTTGTACATAATGATGACTTTATTTATAATAATAATAATACCTTATGACCCAGGGCAGTGTGTGTAGCCCTTGTGTATCAATGTGTCCCCGTGCCCTCTCCAGCGTCTCTCTCGATATATATATTATATATACACCATGTTCTATAGTGTTGTGATGTGTAAGTGTACATTGACCAAGATGTGACTTTGACAACTACACCCCGTTATACTGGTCAAAGAATCTTAGGCAGATGTGGTAGGGAACACGTTGAATGCTTAACCTATAATAACACGAATGAAAATGCACACACATCAATGCCGACGGAACGTTGTTCCGCCAAAGCTCCCATGAAAAGTTGCAATTTCAGACTGTTTTGTTACTAAAGCCTGCGAAGCATTTGTTGCTATCCCGTGGCAGTTTGTTACTAGTCTGTGACTGTTTTGTTACTAGCCTGTGGCACACTTTGTCACCAGCCTGTGGCACATGTCATTAGGCGTCACTGTGACACGTGTCGCTTGGCGTCATTGCGTCCTGGAGTAGATAGTCACTGTTGTGTCCTGCAACATTCCACAGACTGGGTGCTGTAGTCATGGTGATCACTGATGTGTGTGTATTGAGGAGGAGGAGGAGGAGGAGAAGAGAAAATACTGTTTCATTTCTGAGGTTCACTCATTTTTCTTTTCTGGCGTGTGTCCTAGAATCTCAGTATTATCCATGTTCCGGGGCTACTTTCCTAAGCATTGAAGAAGGAACGTGAATAATCGTCATGGTGTTTTTTTTGTCAGAACTCGTGTCATTCGTTCCAAGTTGTTGTTAGAGCTAGGCAGCCGACAGTCTTTTAAATGCCAGGATGTCATGACAGAATCGCAAGCTAGATGTACCAGCATATAGAGGCTGAAAATAGCAAATGTTGTCACAATGTTGAAAATTATATATATGAAGTTTACAATGTTATGAAGTCTTTTGCCAGGATGGTTTTTTTTTTTGGTTTTTTTTATGGTCATTCTGGCTGCTGAAACTGTTCAGTAGATGTTTGCTTGCGTTAGGAAAAAACGGATCCATGTTTGCCAGTTCGTCCATTTTGCAGTGGATCCTGTGGGAAGTCAATACCGTGTAAGCATTGATGTTTTGGCGTCGGTCTAGCGACGCTGGACTGGAACATTTTAAGCAATAACTGTAATGCTTATGACACCCGTGTTGTAAAGTATAGACATAAAGAAGTCCATTGTTTTTTCAAATACTGTACATTTTTATTCAGTTTCTGCTAAACCCCCCCCGCCCCCCATTCTCTCATCTACCTCGATAAAGCCTTAATGTTTATGAGAGTGTATGTATTGTATACAGTTGAGTGGAAAACAACCAGTTTTAACATGTTGTTTAGGTCATTTAGAGTTTTAATTAGTGTTTCCAGAGTTTTATAATGTTTTAACATCCAACTTTTACCGAGACTATTATTTTGACGGAAATGAAATGTCTATTGGAAAAAACAACCTGATCTATATTTTTATCCCACGGGGCTCCAAGGGCTCTGTGGGCTTCTGACAATTAGCAAGGTACCTCCGTGACAATGATGACAAGTGTTCTACTTATTAATTTGTGCATCTGACAATTATGAGAAATGACCTTTTTTTCATTTCGACCTTTTTTTTAATATTCTGTAGGTTAAGTTATTTCAATAAAGCAGAGAAACACGCTGGTATTCCATAGATCTTAACGTGTTGAATATCAAAATTTAATTCTATTTTGTATAGTTTTTAAACTGCAAGACAAAAGGTCCAGTTTTCAAAAATGTCTGAAATTTCATGTTAGATTACCAGAAGGCCATCTATGGTGTAAAGTGCTAACTTGCCTTGACTCTGCAGTATACAATATACTCAGACCAACATGGAATTCCACCATGACCTTGCTGTGACCTTCATTCAAAGACATAGTGCTAAGTTGATTTTCATATATATCATAATGTAGTTGAATCATGGTTGCATCATTTATTAGAACAAACAAAAAACGCTTAAAAGTCATCTACCGGTAGTTGCCCTGTTCATTAATGAGTCTTCATTTACCTGTAGCACTTTCCATTGGATACCCAAATGTTATTAATAATCCTTATGCTGATGAATAGATTTTTAAATTTTGTATAATCTATTTACCAAGTGAGCTGCAGTACCATGCCAATTGTTATTTAAACCATTTAAACCTTTTAAACCATGTAAAATGATAATGAAATCACATAATATTCGACTACCTACCTGTTTTCCTTTTGTCCATCAGGCTGTAAATGTTATCTTGTATTAGATGTTCTAAATCCCTTGAAGTGAAGTTGTTGATGGGTGACGTTTGTTTGCCCGTTTGTTGTGTATTTATTTCACAGCTTCTACTGAAGGTCATTTTTTTTTTGTTTCAGTGTGATTCACTATATATGGCAATATTGTGATCTAAATTATGCGTGAGTTTGATGTGTGAGTGTGACAATTTTTGGAATGTTGGAGTCTTTTATTTTTTCATTTATTCAAATTTTATGACATTCTATTTCGTGTGGGATCATAATCCGAACAGCGTGGATCACCCTGTCTTCAGACGAGTCTATTTATTATTCCACTTAATTTCCATTCAAGTATTCCTCCATCCCTTGGCTTCGAACTCAGACTCGATCTATCGACCATCTCCGCTCCGGCCCTGATTTTCGTCTGTCGTTTTGGCGTAACCATTAACTATTTTTGATATGCACGTTTGTCCTCTCGCCAAAGTAATACCCTCGATTCATCTTGACCCGGAAAGTTCCTCTGCGGTGTAGCCACACCACGTACCTACATATTTATGAATATTCATGTTGGACAGTTAACTTGTGCTGTGTGATTTAAATTACGAAGATGTTTTATACTCGCGTGTGAATTAATTCTTTTTAATATATTTTATTTTTAATATAATTTTTTTTTGTAGTTATCGCCCCAAAACCTGATATTGAAACTAGTAAAAAAACGAACCCACTTGTCATCAACTGGTCAATGGTGATTATGTTTTTTCAATGCAGCTTTTCAATCTTTTGCGAACTAACATTTCCATGTGTTGATTCCCGTGCTGTAGTTAACTTCATACTAGTATACAAACTGAAGCTAATGCTGCACATTGGTGGCCAATAATTGCCTCGGGCTCGTGAAAAAGAACAGTGTTTTCTTTGACAAGCAAAGCTTATGTCCTAAGAGACGACAGTGAGACAAATTGATTTTTGCGGCGTTTTACTTTTTGCATTTGAACCACGCGGATCAAATAACCATTACGAAAGAAGTCATTTCTAGAAAATGCTCCCCAGGGATTATAGACTCAGCAACTGGGCATACTTTAGAAAATCAAAACAGATTTAGTCGAAAAATTATTCTCCTCCGCAAATTAAGCCTCGTCTCATTAAGGGAACTTTCGGCATAATTGCGATATGCATTCTGATACCGTGCCTACCATCGGTCGAGGATTTCCTGCTTGCGTCATTTGCGGCTAAAACTGCGGACGATCTCGAGAACAACGGGGAAAGAAAAATGTTGTTAATTTGATTGAATACCAACGGCAGCTTCAAATTGGCCGAGTGCAGTTTGGTTTTTCACGCCGTCTCAGTGTAAGATTTGTTGGCTAATCCAATGATTGCTTGTATTCTGTTATGCCCAGTGTGGAGAACGGCGAAGTTTTTAGTGGGAAGAACACGTGCTTAAGCCGCCAAATTTAGAAAACTGATTACGGAAATGGGAAAAGATATTTTGGATTTTGAAACTAATAGATAAAAAAACGTATGAAATACTAAAATAATTATTTATAACAGTTCAGTCGTCCTTTACATATATAGCAAATCCAGCTGATGCAGCTTATCAATTTAGATTTCTCGACACGCATTGAAATTTTATATTGATGTTTGTTTGAAAGTGTCTAATTTAAAACTGATTTAATAAATGATGGTGTGTTTATTTAGTCACAGCTTGTCAAGCCATGATAAATTTTTCAAATAATTTATAACGTTAATGCATTGCTGGAATTTAACTGACAGCTGAACGATCTGGCATCTATTTGTTCGCATGTCGACATATTCACCATTTTAGCCACCAGTTGATGACAAGCCCGTGTATCATTGCGTGTCCCACAGTCGGTGCACCTTTCCTTGTTTTGTGATGTCTTCGGTGCAGCCAACTCGATCATTTCACTATCATCGTATATATATATACACTGTATACGAGAGGCGAACTGGGGATTCTGAATTTATTTTTTTATTTTAAAGTCCACGGTCATTTGAATTTTCAATATAGTCTTCATTCCCTTCTAATGTTAGCATTTTATATTGTTAAACAATCTCCGGGATTATTTTTCTTAAGGGCGACCCCAGTGTGTCACAGTGATCTCTTAAAGCCAGTTCACGAAAACTGGTCTATCGAGAAAACTTATGATGTCACAACCGGCATAACCACGAGATAAGCTCCATCATTGTTTATTCTGTGGCGGCGCTGTGGTGCGTATAGATTGTGACGTCATAGAATTGCAATTATTTCACTGGGTATGTTTTTTTGTAGAGGCAAATTACTATTTTGACACAAGCAAACCACTTCTAAAATCAAATCAAATCAATTGTCCGTGGTCTTTAAGGTTTTGAAATTTGAAAGATTTTTTTTTTTTGTCTAGTCTTTACTGGCCACTGCACCAGTTGACCAAAGGATCCCAAGGAACGGATAAAATACCTCATGCTGTCGTGTGTCGTGTGTATGTGCATGCCTTCCTTATCTATTGCTGTATGTGTACCATAAAAAAAGAACTGCCTTTGTTACAAGTTGTTTGTCGGCCTGTACATACATAAATTAAAAAAACACCCAAGGTATTAGCTATTACGTTCAGAAGACTTTATTAGTGCATAATATTTACCTAGCTCTACTACGTGAAATAAGCTCGTACCATTGCATTGTCCGGGTGCATGCAGTCCTCAAGCCTCGATGATGTCGTTTGGCCATCTGGCAAAACCTGCACCTTCTCCTGCGTTGTATGATTTCATGGCCAGTTGTTTCACTATTTGTTTGTTTGTTTGTTTGTTTGTTTTTACTGTTACCCATCTTGATGTAGCACACCTCAGGTTTAGTAGAAGTTATCCCGTTTCTTTTAAAAAAGAAAATAATACTCCAAGCTTTCTTTTTTTTATTTTTACTTCCTTCGACTCCACCACCACTTCACAGGCTACAAACCATTTGCTTCAACGTTCATTTGGGGCTTTGTTTTACCTTGTATGATTATGTCTATATATACTACTTTCAACATGACCTTTGTGTATGTGTGTTCATGTGAGTGTGTGTGTGTGTGTGTGTGTGTGTGCGCTTCTACCCAATGTAAAAAGTGATCGGTGTAGCTGCCACGTGTGTGTATGTGTGTGTGTATGTGTGTGAGTGTGCGCGCGCCCATGCGTGTGTGCGTCTTTCGACCTCCTCATTGCTATCTTTCCAGTCATCGCGCCTCCTTCCTATCCTGACATCCTGTGATGGCTAACACACAATACCTCAGTTTTGTTGAACTTCTATTTTACCCCCGAAAACCCCACATATAACCACCACCCCCTCCCCCACCCCCAATCCCTTGCCATGTTTGAGGACTGCATGGCCAATGTTTTACGTATATATACGTTCATCTATACATCTATTATTTAGTCTACCGTGGAATACACGGTGCAAAATCAGGGATTTCTTTATTTATTATTTCAGTGCACATGTTCCTAATATTGTCAGAGCTGTTCTATATATTCTGTCCTTGTACAAGCAGGTCTGTCATAATCTGTCCACATTGGGGAGGGGTGGAAATTGGTAAGGGGGCTTTTGTAAAATACGAATTGTTTTTTTTGAAAGTCTAAAAATTTGCATCATGAAATGCTTCGTCACGCAGCTTCACGTTTGGGGCCGTTTCACAAAGCATTTGTGAGCAGCTTGACAATATATAATCAAATTTTCATTTAAAACGAACCACGTAAATGGTCGTCAAAGCTTTGCATTGGGCCTCCATGGGCTTGTTGCACGTGAGTTATTACCGAGAATGGGTGTCTTCGTCTTTCCTTCATATTCCACACGGAGTAACTCGCCAGACCTACGGTAGCTACAGAACAACAAACTGTGCGTCTGCGATATTATCAGAAATTGTCTAGATTAATTCCCATTTTCAGTATTGATTTATACTGGTGTAGACTACAAGTTCAAACTCAAATCTGGTTGATTGTCGTGTCACTAGGAGAATTGGCTCCAGGTGCACGCAGTACGGATAGGTTAAATGCAATAATATTTTGCAATACTGTCTTCTACTAGACAAAAGCCTCCTCTATGAAATAGCAATACCTTGATCTCATATCAGCAATAATGTAGAAAGGATGTTACGAGGATTTGTATTGAATTGTAAATAAGCCTCCAAAAAGGTCACAATGTACGATATTCACAGATACAAAATTATGAAATTATTTATTATTATCGAGTTAAAAGAACAAAAAAAACTACACATGGATTAAAACGTGTGTCAGTCTTGGTTGTTGCATATGATCCGACCTCGGTAACCATGGTGATGATCCTAATTCGGTAACTATGGTGTCAGTCTGGATCAGGGGCGAACCTGTGTAGAAATACTTCCTGTACGAGGATTAAAAAGCTGCGCATAGTCACGTGCAGTTTGGAATTTGTCGAAAGGTAATAAACAAAACTATTTCACGAGTCAAAGCGTGGACTCCAATCCACGTGGCAACTGATTGGTTGTATCGCTCCCCGCTAGTGCACTACTTGTTTCTATATTTAGGTACAACCTACCGTATTTTTGTATAGTGGAGTGAACTTTGGCACCTGTCTGTAGATTCTGGTGTTTTTTTTTGTATGCAATAAAGTCTTGACAAACTATTTCAATGCCTCTGTGTTTATTGGCTTGATGACATATTGCAAGTCCAAGATGCCGTGTTTAAATTGGTTGGCCCCAAAGGTCACTATGTAGTCTCCGAGTAGAGTCGGAAAGACCGATACAGACATGATTTTGACGACGTCGACATCTGCAGACCGATGATTCAACAATTTATTTGAGAAAAGACGCCACCGTATACGCGAAAGAAACAGGATTGTCATTGATGGATAGGTTGAAATGGCCAACGCCATCAGGCGTAAGTGGAACATTGCTGTGTTAATACTAAAGTCCTGTCGGAAACAACGTTGACTGGCATCAAACTACGCCAACACGAGTCGCTTGGGCCGACGTGCATCATCATGTATACTCTGCAGCTATCTTTCTTGGGCACCTCATGTTGTCGTTTCTAAAGGAAATTGGGTTATACCAAAAGTTTTAATTTATAATTCCATAATTATTATTACATCAATAGGTTTATCACTCAATCACTCACTAACTGATCCGACCTTGGAAACCATGGTGATGATCCTATCATTCCACAGTTAGAATATGGATACTCCATTAAGACACATTATACTGACTCCGAACCAACCAGTCAAGCAGGGAAACAGCAAGTACCATTTTTTAAAGTTTTTTGGTATGACGCGGCCAATTATTTAAACCCACGACCTTCCGCTCTCCGGGCCTGACTCTCCAACCACTGCGCCACGGAGGCCGTACGCATCACGTAATAATGTACCAATTTAATTAATATCCAATCTCTGTTTTGGTTTCTCGTAATATTTGGACGATAATTTTATCGCTTTCTGAGCCGTCCAAATATCTGAGGAGTGTCGGTTTGAATCGGATATTAATGAAAGTTGGGTACCCGTTAATCCATACTGCCTGATTAGTACAATTTCAAGCAATGATACAAGTGGAAAGCAGACGGCCTCTGTGGCGCAGTGGTTGGCGCAGTCATGTACACATACACAAATGCATACACTGCATACAAGCCGTGATATGAGCACATTCTTGAAAGCGGCTTTAAACCCCAATTAACAACTACAACATGGAAAGCAAATGAATTAGATTACGTTACTCTAAGAAAAAGATTTCAGGTATATATGCGGTTAAGTTATACAGGAGTGGCCTGCTGTACTATAGTGATGATTATATTTAACACTTGAAATAGAAAGGATGATTGTTGTAGAGCTAGTCAAGGTTTCTATCTTCAACAATTTTTCTTTACAACTACGCATCTTCATACAAAACCCAAAAAAAATGGAACGCAAAAAAGGAATAGAAAATGTAACTTTGTGATCCACATTTAAACTGAAAAAAATGGATTTTCTTCAAGTAGTGTTTTTTTTAAAGTATTTCACACATTAAAAGAAATTAAAATGAATAAATGTAATTTATAACGAGAACTATTTTCTTAATGTCGTATTTAACTGCGGCGCTCGCTAATGTTCACATCCAAATGGACATCGTCCATGCCATTGATATCCTTACAAATGATTCATTAAAAAGCAATCGCCTCGAATTTCAGTATGAATTCGTTAACAGTAATTGTGTTCTCACAGCCCAATTGATTCAAATTAGAATACCTTTAATCTCAAGGAATAAAACTTGGATCCAATTGCAAATTTTATTCCAGATAGAATGAAATTTGATGGACGTCGAAATTTAATACAATCGTGAGAAGAAAGAAAGCTTTTTGCAAATTATTTTTAAACGATCAAATAAAATTACACTATGTGTACTAAATCTCATTAAATGTTACGTAATTTTCTTGTCACTTGTCCTGTTGGAACACATGAGCCACCGATCAATGTAACATGATCGAAGGTAAAAGAGCAACCTATGGCATAGATCATTGTTATTGGAACCATGTGAGTCGGACTTGGAACAGATTTTTGTTTCTTCCCAAAAATAATAACAAACAAATCCTCTCTTTCCTATGCAGTATTTAACTTAGAACTGGAAAATATGGCGAATTCTTTTTGAAAATAAAAATGCACAGGTTATATAATATGATCATTAATTTTAATCTATATCCATATTTTCAATGCACCAGCCATATACAGGACATACCACTAATAGTTCGAACACCTAAATTAATGGCCGAAAATAATAATAATTCGAACATGACCATTTTTTTCAAATCGTAATTTTCTAATTGTACATAGATGAAGTTGCCTAATATCTTTAAGACATACATTTTCAAGTCAAGCACTCGGTTAAAACATCTGATTACCGGTAGTTTAGAACAAAAAACTTAATGCATTAAATAACAACCCCAAAAAAGTAAAGAAATCGAAAAATGATTCCAACACTATCCAAATGCCAATGTTGTTTATCTCTGCACCAGATGAATTCAAATCGATAGCAATTCACAATGATAGTCTGGAATCATTATGATTGCTGTGTAAACGATAGGTATTTGGGGAGTGTTGCTATGTTATTATAAGCGCTTGCACCGGTTCACATTTTGCACTGAAGAACGTGACATGTACATGTCCTCATGACCATTGTTATTCCTCGAAGGTAATGACAAAATGATTGATTGTCTTATATATAGACGGTACTCGTTAAAACTGTTCACAGATAGAGAAACTAAGTATTGTGTGTCAGCGTGAATGGAAACGGATTGAAATGAAATGAAAAACTGCATCACGAAAGAATAGGTGTATTTATATCTGGTAGATTTACACTATGGCTTTGCATTTGGTACATAGTACATTTATTTCTACTGTGTGATGTATATATTATGTGGTACATTTGCTACTATTACAGGGTACATTTGTTACTACAGGGCACATTTTTTTTATTAATATAAGTGGTACATTCACTAATACAGGATACATAATGCTACTAACTGGATACATGCATTATTAAATGATACATTCTCTGCTACATGCTACATTCACTACAACAGGGTACATATGTTACTACTACAGAGCACGTTTATTACTACTAGAGGATACATTTGTTACTACTACATGGTACATTTATTATATTATATGGTACATTTAATTATTACTACTACAGGGTACATTTGTTACTACTACAGGGTACATTTATTACTACTAAAGGGTACATTTATTTCTACTACAGGGTACATTTGTTACTACTACAGGGTACATTTCTTACTACTACTGGGTACACTCACTACTACAGGGTACATTTGCTATTACAGGCTACAGTTGCCACTACTACAGGGTACAGTTGCTACTACTAGAGGGTACAGTTGCTACTACTACATGGTACAGTTGCTACTACTACAGGGTACAGTTGCTGCTACTACAGGCTACAGTTGCTACTACTAGAGGGTACAGTTGCTACTACTACAGGGTACAGTTGCTACTACTACAGGATACAGTTGCTACTACTACAGGGTACAGCTGCTACTACTACAGGGTACAGTTGCTACTACTACAGGCTACAGTTGCTACTACTACAGGGTACAGTTGCTACTACTAGAGGGTACAGTTGCTACTACTACAGGGTACAGTTGCTACTACTAGAGGGTACAGTTGCTACTACTACAGGGTACAGTTGCTA
>JAULBO010121196.1:0-10404 GCA_032355325.1 Clypeosectus delectus | reverse complement strand
CACACACACACACACACACACACACACACACACACACACACACACACACACACACACACACACACATATATATTATAAAATTTCGCATATAATATATGATTCATATGTCGCTTACAACATCACAAAATGAAGAAGAAATTGAATGTACACAACAAACAAACAAACAAACAAACAAACTTGTCAGCATGATTCACTTCTATTTTAGTCAAGTAATAATCGGAACTACTAGTACTACTATACAGTATGAACTGTCTTAAATATTCCTTGAGACCGCCGCCGCCGTATTAATTATCGAAACTTCTTAAGTCCTAAGAGTTCGTTGGTACTAAGAATTTGCCTAACTGGTTTTCTGCTTATGACAATTTTCATAGAGACCTTTTCTGACTAAGAAATTCTTAAGTTAAGAAGTTTCGAGAATAGGACCCCAGGGCATGTGTACGCTGCTTTACTTTTACTATAGCACGAAATTACGTAGACCTCGATCTACGCGCAGACTAGCTGGGACCTCTGTGTAACAAATTTGAAACAAACTTGAGTTTGAGATTTTACTCAAGCTACAACATTGATTCAATGGAAACAATCTCAGCTAGGAAAAATCTCAAATTCAAGTTTGTTTCGAGAAATAGGGTGTGGGGTGTGTGTGTGTGTGGGGGGGGGGGGGGGTTTAAATGTTGTTGTCATCGTAAAGGTAATTGATATTTCTAGTTAATTATGAAAGTCTAATCTAATGATGAATTCTGAAAGCGTGTATGAAGGGCCATGCGACAAAACCACCTAAGCAACTTGTTCCAACTTTTCAATAGAGCCAAGAAAACGTTGTCTATTTTAGTATACCTCACGAAGGATACAGACACGGTTGATACAGATGGATGCAATATTATGCTTCGCGAACCAGCCGAATACACCTTTAATTCCTGAATGATTCCTATACTATTTGGACCTTCTCTGCACATGTCTGTTATTATGAACAAGATATGGCATAAGAATTATTTAAATGTATAGCGGTCGTAGCTTTAATTCAAGGTGCACGAGAAGAGACGGCGAATTAATGCAACTACATGTACGAACTGCAATCATGTATATATATTCATTGCGGAGTGCAAACTGAGAATGTTGAGGTTTCGGATATACACGTACAATACATATATCTTTTATCAATATGCAATCGCAATAGATAACTTATTATGTATAACACAATTGACATTGCTATGCCTATGTGTTAGTATCGTATACATACTATACTAGTAGTATGCCGACTATGATACGAGTCTGTGGGTACTAGTACCTGAAATTAGACACACTGAACTAGGAAGAGCGTATACATTCATTGAAACGTTTATCGTTGTATATGTAGACAGAGATATAATATTATATTATTTTATTAAACTTGCTGATAAAATTCATTGCTTTATATGTCTTTGATCCACGTTGGTATAAATGTTATATTATGGAATCACTCAAAACATTTATTTAATTAGATACTATTAGTAATATTACGTTGCGGTGCAGATCTTAATATTAAATACATTTACCACTGTGATAACATTAATGTCACCATGACCAAAATACGACCATAATCATCTGAGACTAAAAAGAACTTGTCTCGATATAATGCATTTGATACCAAGTTTATAACATTAACACTCGGAATAAACACTATATATGCTTAGCGGAGTCCTTGTATATCACGAAATATGTTAAAGGCAGGGTTTGCATCAGCGGTATGACGATATGTATTACAATCTGATATTAAATTGGAATAGTTGGTTTCAATATACTGTTCGTACAACTGAGCTGTCATATGAAAATACCGGTAAACATGAAAGAGGAACCGCTATCATTATACTAGTACTAGTATACTGTTTAACTAATAGACCGATATTTCATCTAACTTGTATTATGGTCCAAACAATGGTGTATAATAATTATAGTATCAGTATTACTTCCTGAATCCACAAACAAGTGGCTATACATATACTGAGACTCAACTGAAAGCCTGGTCAATGAAACTGTGGTATACGGTGTTGTGGAAATAACGTTCAACTGAAATTCCCTTGCCATCACACTCACTATAGACTATCAATAGTCTCAGAGGATGAAAGTAAATTATTTTTAATACATTCTACTGATGGGTATACTATATATATAAATATATGCAAGGAGCCTCTGAAAATCTTTAACCTCTGGAAATCTAGACTTGCTTTTGTTCATGGGAGAGATTTGGTATAGGAGTACATGTATTTGGTTGAGAACAGGGTCTGTGACACAGACTACACTCACTAAAACACACACTTACAAGTCTCCCACAGGTAAATTGTGAGGAGAGAAATAATATATATTATAGTGTCTTGTATACGAAGTTCGTCAATGAATATCAGCGAGAACATCATGATTAAAATAAT
Organism: Clypeosectus delectus; assembly: GCA_032355325.1. Lineage (NCBI taxonomy): Eukaryota > Metazoa > Mollusca > Gastropoda > Lepetellida > Lepetodrilidae > Clypeosectus > Clypeosectus delectus. The sequence continues at coordinate 8,002 of JAULBO010121196.1, read as the reverse complement.
TTCAGTTTGTAATTCTGGTAGGTTTAAAAATAGTTATTACATATATACTGTTAAGAAGACAGCACAACTGTTTTCTTTAGGAACTATATTACCTGTATAGTAATATGCGTTCATAATGTAGACATATTTCATCCTAAGCCGAGAAGCTCTGTCGTCATATCCATTATTGACGGCATAGAGCATCTCGGCCTAATTTAATCCTTGATAAGAAAACGTAATTTTATACGTGTTTTTATCACATAAAATGACCCTGAGAGTGCAATAAGAGCAGTGCAATACAAGGAATGCACACGTGCAATACAAAAAGAACTACTTTCTTGGTGTTTTAAGTGAAATATTTTTTATTGATTTTCTCAGTTCATGATCACATTTTAAAACTATCTAAAACAAATATTAGATATATCTGAAATCAAACGTCTTTAAAAAAAATGATTATATTTAAGACAGAACATTAAATGGATATACAATATGGAAACGACTTAATGGAAAATTACGGTTGGAAACGATTCGAATCATTACTATAACACTGCTATTAATGTTCATACACTTGGGAAGTACTAGTATTATGAAAACCATACTACCAGTACTATAGTTTTTTGTTGTTACAATATATAAATTATGAAGTTTATTTTCAATAAATCCAAAGTTAGGAGGATACTGAATTAATGATTGCAAGCCTTTAATTGAAGCAGTTCTGTGCATTGCACTGGGTATGGTGCTTTTTATTTTACTTTTGTGCAATTTTTTTTTGTGTGTGTAATATACTAGTATTATTTTATGGTGCTCAAGTATTATATTAATGTATATATGACCAAATAGTCTACCGATATACTGAAAATGAAAAGAAATCTAACTTTGTCATTTACAAAAAAGATCCGCTTACCTGCAGGCACGAATACCTTTGGGAGAGGTTTGTCGGAAGGTGTTGTATCTGCGGGGGACGGCGAAAATGATCCCTGACGGTGGGGCGGCTGCTTTCTCTGGGGCAGGTACGTCGGCCCGTGAGGAGTGGGGAAGCTGCACGCCATGTTGTCACCCAGAGGATCGCGCCCCGCCAGCTGAGATCCCCCTTTCCGGGGGTCATTTCCTAGGATTTCCGACACAGTTCCGGCGTTACCCATGACCGGATACCCCGGCCTTGATTGCGGGAGATTATCGTGCGGTCTCTTTTCGCCGGTGACGTCACTCGGGATGAGTTTGTCCTCTCTGGGTATCATCCCCGGGGTGAAGGTCTTGTGGTGCGCGTTCACCCATCCTCGCGCCCCTCCCCCACGGGATCCCGGCTCCATCTTGACGCGGGAGTAGTCAGAGTATGTTGCCATGGTGTCGCGTGCGTCGCAGTACCTGTTTACGTGGTTGACAGGCACCAGACTCATGGAAACTCGTTCTTGCCCGAGGCACGCTGCGCCGTTGTAAACTTGGTCGCAATTTCCGTAGACAAAATTCGTTGGCGTAAACATGAGCTGCGACTATGCAAAAGGAGGAAATATCGCAAATGTTTAAACAAAAACGTTTGATGGAGAGCTTTAATATTAATGCAGGATTGAGCGTATCACGCGAGTTATAGGAAACGAGGCGGAGACTGGTTCACAGAGCTTCCGTTGAGAGGAAGCTATTAATAGTAACAGCATTACACATGCCCGGGGGGCAGCGCGAGTCGAGCGACGGAGACAGAAAACCGAGGAGGGACAGTTGGTTTATCCAGGAGCTGCCATTGGTCGGCGACCAATCGGGCGTGGGCAACTTGGTACCCAGGAACTATGGCATATACTAGTAGTCTATGTATTTAACTTCCAAGAAATACACCTTATCCGTCCATGGCATAAGCATACGCCGTATTCTTTATACGTATATTATATACTTACAGTATGTGAAGATGCTAGCTCATATTCAATATTGTAGTTTCTAGCTTCTTCAGATATACGACGTGTACCACTGTGCGTATTGTGCATGCCAAGAAGTTAATTTGATATGATGCGAGGCATTTAGACATGCTACAAGCATAATTATTCAATGTAAAATATATACTGGTATCTACAGAATGGTATACCATTATACAGGGAAAGGTACCAGACGTATATTTTAGGGCCCACACCTCTCAGTTTTATTTTAGGTATAGATGGCCAAAACTTCGTAAATATCAAATTTTAAAACCGAGCCATCATATATAAAAAGACGCGTTTATTAATAACCATTCAACCACGCTTTCACGTTTGAATATCTTACGTGTATGTCTAATGCGCCCGCGGACGTGAACGCATGCATCCTCTCGTTATTGATTCGAGAATTCTTCGTTTTCTTAGAATTCTGAATATGTATGGAATCGGAGTTCATTCTTTACTACACGTGTCCAGGTAGTCTGCGTCACAGACCCTGTTCTCAACCAAATACATGTACTCCTATTCCAAATATCTCCCATGAACAAAAGCAAGTCTAGATTTTCAGATTTAAAGATTTTCAGAGGCTCCTTCATAAATATTATACCCACTTAGAATTTATTAAAAATAATTTACTTTCATCCTCTGAGACTATTGATAGTCTACCTGAAGGGTAGTTCGTCGAAATTAATCCTTAACAATTTATAGATGTTGAATATATTTATTTTTGTTGTCAGTGAGGGGATCTTCACGAGATTCAAACAGTCTGAGCAGGTTTTTTTGTAAAGGCAACCATAACCAAGTACAAGTAACACTTTCAGTTTTTCTTTTAGAACCTGATCATGCACAGGACATTACTTCTGCACCTAGCTCTAAAGTTTTCACATCTACTCTGACCTGTTCGGAAAGCATAATTTATAAATCTTCAAAGGCTAAATTACCGTGGAAGATACATTTCTGCTTGGCTGGCTTTAAAGCACTCAACAAGGTGCAAGTAAAGGCACCACGGAACATATGTTTTCCGTCCACCGACAAAATACTAGTTTGCCCAAAGTAATCAGTATGTGTCTGTGGTGTGAGACTCAGCATCTAGATGTACGCGCCTTTCTGCTTCCTACATTCACCGTCTTGCTTCAGCGAAATTTCAATCTCAAATGGCGGAAAACTATTTAAAAGATAGATTGTTTTCTTAGCCGCTGCTTCAAAGATGGAGCTGATATGGGTGGCGTGCATGGACGTTATTTACACAAAGCACAACAACAAAAAACCTGTTTGTTTGAATTGTCAATATTTGGGTAATGCATTCTTAATTACGTCATTTTAGCTTGTAAACTAAGTTACCCTTCACTGTTTATTTAATTAAAAGGAGTAAAGTAAAAAAGCATTGCACACGTTGTTGCCATTGGAAGTTTAACTGGATACAAAGTTCAATTTCTAAGAATGTTACGTTTTTAACTGGTAAAAACACGTACAAAAATAAGCCTTAACAAAATATATATACATGTACTAGTATAATATTATTAGTACATAAACCTATTCAGATACATCCTGTGCAGTGTACAAGATATTACAAGTAATTAAATCAGTCAGCATTAAGTAGTAATCAGCATAATGATACGGTTTTAGAATTTCACACTTTACGTTTTTCTCTGCAAAGTGGTTAGAGCATCTTCTTGGAGAGCTGAAGGTTGGGGGTTTAATCCCCGGACGCATTATACGAAAAGACGTTAAAAGATGGTACTTGTTGTTCCCCTGCTTGGTGCTCAGCATTAAAAGAGGTATAAGACAAAGACTGGTCGGCTCGGAGAGTATTTATATGTCTGAGTGGAGTATCCATGTTCTAACTGCACAATGACATTCCAGTGAACTAGCACTATATAAAGAAGACTGGTGAAATACCCGGACTAGCACAAGCAGACACTATCCATACTATTCACATACACACATACACATACCTGCATACACTACGGTACATACAAGCTGTGTGATATGAGCCCGTTCTTGAAAGAAGCCTTAAACCCCAATTCAACAACAACAACAACAACTTTCACACATGGTTTAACATTAGATGTTTCATCCTACGCTGTCAATATCACAAGTAACAGCAACATCATTAATAATATCATCAATCAGTGTCACAAAGCTGTCGTGTCTGTAATTGACTATCATAACCCTGGCATTACCGGGCATCTTATGTTCCTTTATGTACAGTGTATAGTATACACACTTTGATATATCTCGTGGTGGTATTATATACTAGTAAACTATTATACCATCACGCATCTATACGATAATACGTGTATTATATTCAGACGTACAGTTTTTGACAACCAGTATACTAGTAGATATTTTTGTTACGGTATATGTACAATTAATGTCTCAAAGTTCTTTATTTCATTGACAGCAGGACATTATTTGAAACAATTGAAATTAGTCGATTTTTCTGTTTAGTTTATTGTCAATTTCTTTATTTCACTGACAGCAGGACATTATTTGAAACAATTGAAATTAGTAAATTTTTCTGTTTAGTTTATTATCAATTTCTTTATTTCATTGACAGGAGGACATTATTTGAAACAATTGAAATTACCGGTAGTAGATTTTTCTGTTTATTCTTTTGTGTTGAAGCTGATGTTGCACTGAGGATAGATCGACCAATTAGAAAAGTTTATTTTTCAAACATACGGTAGTTCTTTTCTAATGCTAAGTATTAACTCTATTAATCTTTTATTTCTTAAAAATAACAGTCTGAAATTAAATGATATAGATCTAGGTGACAATATCCAATTCTGGTACTAGTATTTAAAAAAAGAAAAAATGTACCGGTTACACAGCTAACAAATACAAGCACAGTACGATTTTATAGCTTTATTTTGTTCGTTGTCCAGGAAAATATGCTCCCAAAATACCTGCTATAAAAGTGTCGTTAAAGGTACAGACAGTAAGGCCACCTACATTTGTAAATAACTACGATTCATTGGGACCGAGAACATATCACATCGAAGAGAAACGTTTCAAACGGACATTTATTATTAACATACCGTACTTCAATATCATGACCGTATTATTCCTGGAGAGGAGAAAGCCCTGTCATTAAAGCTGCTTCTCCACAGAGCACAGAGGAATGTGGTGCAGCAATAAAAGAGTAGTTGATGGGAAAGCAAAACACTATAGTATCCTCCTATCTATATATATTAGTAGTTGATGGTCATCGCTTTCAGGCAAGAAAGGAAATTATAAACAAAACTGGTTTGTGTAACTGTACATGTATATTGAGGTATCAAGTTATTTTAATCTGTCATGATCAGTGGTTTAGGAGGCGTTAATCATGGCTGTAGCGAGTCTGGTACAGTTTTAATATCAGTCTTGTTTTGGGGTTTTCCAGTTTCAAATATTATTGTTCATAAATCAGTGTTCGAATTACAAAGGGGTTTGGGGGTCATTGGAAACGCTGCAATGTTAAAGGTATAGATCTGTATGACCCTCTGAAAATTATATATTTGACCAGCTTTAACATTGGGCCTATGGAGAATGCCCCCCGTTATTATTTTCTTTATTTCGAACACTGTAAATGATACATATAAATTGCATCATTTTACTTTCCACCATTCAGGAACAAACGTTGACTGACATTGTTATCTTAAATATAGGAAGAATGATTATTTCAGTGATAAGGAGTATTTCAGTGCAGTATAACTATTTCACAGTATGACTAATTCAGTATGACTATTTCAGTGCAGTATGACTATTTCAGTGCAGTATGACACTGATCGATTGTGATGACCCAGCAGAGAGGGATAAATTATGACTTTGAATTCAGTATTCTTCCATTAACCAACATTGCTTCTAATAATGGTTTCATAATTGGTTATGCAGTCAAATGTATCTTATAATTAATTAAGTGACTTATAATTATTAGCTTTTTAAATAACCTGTAATTCTGACTACTAGTATTTGGTTTAGGATTTTACTTATAATCTCAGCACTGATTTTCAGAATTAATAATTTTTAAACGGTTATTTTATATTCAAATATATACTATAGTACCGGTATATTGTTTACACTACCCCTATGGTTTATGAACAATGCACAGCCGGTATTAATATAGGGTGATCTCAACAAAATACCGGTATGAACAAACATCAAGTTCAGTGCATATCCATCGCTATGTCCTAAGCACACAGTAAGTACACATTATTGGGAATGTAAGTGTAGTAATAACAGGTGGCAAGTGAGAACGTTACACTTCAGCAGTCATAAAGCACGGTGAATGTGGAGGTATTTTACACAGAGATGTTTTTGTCTACTCTTGTCTCCATGGTCATGGTATGCGTTGCACAACATGTGGTACACCCAGTGTAAATAACATAAACAGGATGACACCGGAATGACACAGAAATTGGTGACTTCGTCAACCTCTAAAAATTGGCATCACATGGTGTGCTAACCATATGTTAAATGCGGCCGCTAACCATATCCCCTCATTGAAGCACAATACAACAGACAAAGCATTAGGAGATCACCCTCCACTGATGGTAAATTCATTATCCCAAACTTTATGACATTATACAAAGGGGCAGAGAAGGCATCCTTGTTGAACTCCCTTGTCACTGCGTGCTGGATTTTCATTTTATAAGCTGACCGAGTCAGTGGTCAATTATTATTTTATAGTTCTTCCTTGAGAAAGTGTATACCCTAAAGACTTTTTATCTAAATTCAGCTGTTTGCTGTATTATAATGTCTATATCTTGGTATGAAGTTTACTGTTCCTACTGTTAACAGGGGATTCGGATGAGCTGGCTCGATTCTTTATGAGATGTCGCACAGTGGGTGACAGGTCTTTCTAAGGACATCAGGGTTCGAGTTCCTCCATTAAAAGTGGGAGAGTGGGCAGATAGAACCGGAAAGTCCTTAAAACAGATCCATGGATCCATTGATAGCAACCTGAACGATGAAATACTGCAACGGATGTATTTCTGTCACATCCAAAAGCAGTGAAATGGATGGGTGACATGGGACAGATTCTATACTTTAATAATTATAACTTTATAAAAAGAAAAAGAAAACATTGTTGATAACTCGCCAAAATATCATTTAATAAACATGACAGTGCCCGGCCTACGTAGCTATGTAGGGTTTTGTCACATCTCATGTATACTCATCACATAAATGAGAGAAGCAATACGGCAATGTCTTGAGTTAAACTTAGCAGACATGAAAGACAAATTTCAAGATCCCACACCATCCAAATACAAAGATTATGCACAAGAAACGATGATCTGATTAACTTTTTCCAACCATAGATATCCTATAGGGAGTGTAGAAACCATTTCCGTTGACAGGCTTCCGGTGACACCTAATCAGTTCATATATTGCATTAGATAATTGCTCATCAAAGTTACCGGTATGTCTAATGAACATCGGTAAGGCATGGTTTGAAAATGGAACTGTAGCTTTCAAAGAAAATTTTCAAAGAACATCGAAAATATCTGTAGACCACATTTTGTAAACATTAAAGCGTGATTGCTACTGAAGCTTGCAATGGTTGCTATGAATGGTGTCTGTATCATGACGTGTTTATGTGAATGCGTAGCGTATATATAAATCTTTGACCGGTTTATGTCACCGGATTTTGAATGAATCTCGGGCAATCTCGTGTCTACTTATGCCTAGGTCACAGTTGCTCTACGGCAGCCGTACGGCCCACGAAATCGAGAGATACCTGCGGCGGCGGGAGAAAATCTGCGGTGGACTCACGGTCGCCCTACGGCGGATCCCTATATTTTCAGGCCGTAGGGGTGGCCGTACTATTATAACGCGGAGTTATAAACTTTTTTTCATTTCTACGGTTGCCATAGGAAATCGACACGACGTAGCCATGCCGTAGAGCGTACGGTGGCCTTGCGGCTGCCGTGCGGCTACCCTATTACAATTAACCGACAGATGCGCGATAATTTTACGTCACACCGCTGTGTCACAAAAGAACGGTCCTCCTACGACCGCCTCAGGGACACTGTACGGCGACCATGTGTCATCACTTCAAAGGCTGTACGGAAGCCGCAGGTTTTATGTCACAACAAATTCAAAATACGCCGTGCGGCTGCCCTAACATATGTGACTGCTAC
>JAULBO010121152.1:0-10411 GCA_032355325.1 Clypeosectus delectus | reverse complement strand
AAACATGGTTGACGAGTTGTAACTTATGAACGTGTTGAAAGTTGACGGATTTTCGATTAAGATCGATTTATGTGATACAGCTGTTATTATACTCGTGTATGAGAATATGGTCTATATTATTCTCTTTCATTATGTTTGTATTACACTAGACCATATCCTCATACACTCGTCTAATAACTGCTATATATGTAGCATTACTGAATATACAATTATTCGTGTACTTGCAATAATGGAAGAACACGCGCATAGCTAGCTGTTAAAACCATACCAAATTCACATGAAGGTAGCAATTATTATTATACAAATTATGAGGATATCGCCTATATTATTATCTTCCATTAATGTCGGTGTTACTCTCAGGGTTATATTATGTGATCAATGGACGTTACATTGCTTGTAGTGTTGGCAATCCAGGTTGCAATTATTTACGAACTGTTCTGATTCTGAACACCGTCTGTCTTGTCTTCACGAGGGAGAGAAGATGACACGAACATGAACACACCTGGCTGGTTCTTTACAACACTGCATAATTAAATCAGATTGTAATTGTTATACATTTCAAAAACACGAAACTTCCGGTAGCCCTGGCGGATGTGCATGCTGGGTAAATCCGGTGATTTCAGTTCGCCTTTCAAAATTCCTTACCTGTTTCATTGTTCAAATATTTAATTCAACCAAAATTATTAATAATTTTATAAAAATCATCTCATGTATGTTCACGTATAGTCTCCATGTTATTATTAATATAATATTAACATGACTTTATAGGATCTTAGTATGGACATTCATATATTAATGAACAATGACTAATAATTGGTTTATTGCAGGTACCATATAAACAGGGTGCATCCTAGTTGGTATACACATCGGCAGTGATTGAAATGCTTTCGTTTAAAAATAGGAAAATATAATTTAATATTTTGTACAACTTATTATTATCATCCTCAAGTACTAGTACATACATGTACTAGATTTTTGCGATGATGACATAATATTTCTTAAACTCTGATGTACTATAGTGTCCATCAATAGTGTGTTACATTGCATTATATAAAACCACGACAATGTACAATTTTTAATTAAGTGTGACAATGAGGTTGATATTTGGTTACATTTGAAGGCTCAATATGTGATACGTCCTTCTTGAAAATTGAAGGCACGCATTAAGAATAGTCAAAACTGCTCTACATCAATCACGGCCCATGCTCGTTCCATTATCCATTACGATGCAATTACAGGCATTGAGACGTAAGTGGACTAATGAGATTATCCATTAACATTTCTGCGACTATCGATGAGGGCCATTTGAAATCAGAACCGTTTCTTTGCAAATGAAAATATGTTACGCGGCTAGCGACGATGCCAAGTAACCAAATTAAACGTTATTGTCTCCCCCGATTTATTGGCATCGAACTCAGCGCTGTATAAGGAGATAATGAGGCTCGTTACACTGCAGAATGGGGAAGGTGTGACAATGGCCACTTAGACTGGACAATGGCGTTATTGGCTCGCGTGCTCCGGCACAACTGTCCCCGCCAGATAAGAACTCAGAGAAACATGCCCCTCGAAATCCCTTTGTCCGATTGCGAGCTCTTCCTCTAGAACAATGCAGCTAGCCTCTCCACAGCTCCGCGTGCTACAACCTCGGGGCCCGGATCCAATGGTCCGGTGAATCCGGCGTAATGCCTGATGACGTCGTTTGTTTGTCCAGGCAGGACTTGCAGGGGGCTGATAGCGCTTCTTCGTAGGCGGTAGAGAAAGACAATGCGAAGGACTTCTCTCTTCGCTTCTGTAAATAAACGGGCGTTGTTTAGGAACGAGGCATGTTGGGCAGTGATACGGTTCAGCTCAGACTTCCTGATGCCCATCTTTGTCTTACAGGAAATAGTTGCGTAGCGCCATACCAGGAAGTTGAAGATTAATGAAGCGTTGGATACATTTTTATGATTAATCAAGGATTTTGGTTGTTGACAATATATCGAATAACTGCGCTAATGTATCACAGATGACATGAATCATCGAGTATCCTAATCAAGTGAAAATCTATTAGTCATGGCAAACCTTGTTCGGTCAATGTTTACCAGCACGTTTAGTTGGCGGCTTAACACTTATTGATGATTTGGCTCGTATGAAGACATGCAAGTTATATCAGGAGGAACCATGCACCACGTGTAGTGATACTGCTTGTGCGAAACGTGTGGACATTGACTGGTACTCACGAACCTTGTTGGGTAATCTCTGCGAATAATGGAAGGCTCGAACTCGGGACGATTGGACACATGTTCCGATGCTACACCTGTGAGATATCACCTGGCACTAGTGTTGTATATCCAGTCATACACAACTATAGTATATTTTTAAGTCTTACCTTGATTATAACGATATTATAACATTTAACATTATGCATTGTGTACAGTATTATATAGTTTTATATAACCAAGCGAGTGAATGGTTTGTAATTGGGGTTTAAACCCGCTTTCAAGAACGTGTCCGTATCACGGCTTGTGTCTAGTGTATGCAAGTATGTTTGTACATACCAATGCTTGTGCTAGTCTGGGTGTTTCTGTATAGTGCTAATTCACTGCCGCAGTTAGAACATGGATACTCCACTCAGACACATTATACTGACTCCGAGCCGACCAGTTCTTGCGTTACCCCTTTATTGCTGACCGCCAAGCAGGGGAACAGCAAGTACCATCTTTTAACGCATTTTGGGTATGACGACCCTCGGCCTTCCACTCTCCGGGCCGACTATCTAACCACTACGCCATGGAGGCGGTCGACAGAGAATAATAACAATGTGCAATACTACTGACGACAAAGCCAGGACATCTTTAAGAATATTAAAAGGAAACGATGTCGGTGATGTCTCGGCGTCATGATTGAGACAAGGCATACACACTTAAAATGTACTACGTAATGTATCAGACAAATGTACCGTAAATGGTTCTAGAACCTAGGTAACATAAGGGACTTCATTCTGCGTGTTCTATAATATAGTACGGAATTGACAATCTTAGTTGGAGGTCATCACTTCATGTCGGTAATTCTGAATGTCGGGTGGGAGTAACACCACCATCAGCCTTCTGAGATTTCGCGTACGCAAGCCATGTTTATACGGGTAGAAATCTGGCTATGTACATCGAAGCGGGAGATAAACCAATTCGATTTATAAGTTTAGAACTGCTCCCATCTCGCTAATCACCGACATACACTGTTATAATCATCACCTGCGTCGTGTGACAATACGTACAGTGACGGGCGGGCTGGTGGGGGTCTCGATGGATTTTTAGACAGATAAAGGACGGGTAGTGTTATACGAATGCCATGTAGGAGGCGGGGGATCGTCGGGAGCAGATGGCGTTCCCATCAACACGACGAGACCACCAATGCCAAAAAAATAAAAGGGAAATTGTTCCGTGGGTCTTGTCACATGGACAAACCCTTAATTACCCCCCAATTTCATATCGGCCGTCGTCCGTGTACTTCGCATCGGGGGTAAATAATATGTTTTCTGGTAGTGACGACCCAGAGCCTGGGGGCCATCGGGCGCCCGCGTCGCTCTGAAGGAATCCTGACATACTGCATTATATCCGGCTTAGATACACCCGCCACTAATTTCTAAACACCTTCGACTCGTTGCTACAATTAGAGGCACCCCGGCTCCTCTTTTCACGGCGTTAAAACCGATGCAATTTATAATAATTTTGATATGTAGAAATATTGAAGCGAGGCATTTGGGCTTGAAAAGGGGAGTGGAAGCCGTGACAGATTCTAAACGCATTCGTCAGTGGGCTTGTGTGCGTACCTTAATTAAATTAGATGAGAATAAATAATGGAGCAAACGCAAATTTCATGCACAGATAGGTTTCTATGGATGTTATCATGTTAGGGGAGCTAAAAGTACAATGGCTGTTTCTACCCTCGGGCTATCGCAGCAGGGGGCAGGACCCCTAGCGGTAGGGGCGGAGCCAACGTCGGGAAGGGCTCATGTTGCGGTTAACAGGTACTCTGATTTAGTTGTTAGTGGCTCCCTACAACCAAACGTACTGGACTGGCTGGGGCGCTATGCCACATAGTTACACATAGTACTTAGACGGGGGGCATGACTCTGTTCAAATACTAATACTAGTAATATAGTGATGGGAATTTGTGAAAACATACAGTTATTGGGAGTGTGTGTGTGTGTGTGTGTGTGTGCGTGTGTATATGTGTGTGTATGTGTAAGCCTTATTGACCAAGGGGGCATGTGTGCCACGAATCACTTGGCAATAACATGAAGCAACATAATACAGGTTGAGGATATGTTGTCAATAATGCATTACTGTTTTACACCAAGCTTTAATCGTGTTGAAACCTAATTTAGATAACCAAGAATTTGAATTATATTATAATGTACAGTACACTCTGTTGTACATACATGTAGTAGCTCGCAACAAACTATTCTTGATTTTAAAAACATTAATAGGTTTAATAAGTTGTGTGTCTGGGTGTGTATGGAATTGGGGTGTGGATTGGGGGGGGGGGGGTGCATATTTCACATATAATACAGTACTATAAAATATTAGAGTAGAACACCCCATATCCTGACGTGGAATATACACAATCTTTGCATTTTTCTTGTTTGCATTCGACTTCACATGTACATGTACACTACTATACTACTACTACTACTATTACTACTACTATTACTACTACTACTATTACTACTATTACTACTAATATTATAATAATAATTATTATAATTATAATAAGAATAATAATAATAACAGCAGCAACAATAACCTGGTCCCGACTTCCTGAAATTAATTTGAGCAAAAACTTAGACACAAATTTCAAATCTCAACTCAATGACACGGGAGTAATAGTCAATTACCAAACTGAAATTACTTTCTAGAACGTGTTTTTAAGACATATACTTACTTGGAACATTTCTAATATAACGATAATACAGGGATGCAACATAATGGTCAATGTATTTTATTTGTTTACGACTTTTCAACTTACATCTAACTTAATTATTTTGTCCTTTCACAATACTGGCCCCGAGGTTACTAAACTCTTTCGAGCCTGATTCCATGCTCAACTCAAAGTTTTGTTCAAAAACTGTTATACTATTTGAGTCTGAGCATGAATTCGTACTCACAACGTTTCGTAATCTCGGACCGTGGTATATACATGTACTGTCAAACAATTTTTCAAGAACACTCAACGTTGTGTGGCCAATGGTATCTGCGAAGAAGCATATCATTACGTAATATCATGACTTCATTTTTGTTCATCGTTTGATTTTGTTTACAGACCACAAGCCAAGGTCGAGTCATCAGGGTCAAGGTCACAGCGAGGATGACTCGGAGGATCAGTGCGGGGAGGAGGAAGAGGACTCGCCCAAGAAGAAACACCGCAGGAACAGAACCACGTTCACTACGTACCAGTTGCACGAGCTGGAGAGAGCTTTTGAAAAATCTCACTACCCGGATGTGTACAGTAGAGAGGAACTCGCGATCAAGATAAACCTACCGGAAGTCAGAGTACAGGTAAGCGGTATAGTCAGTCGCAGAGTACATTTTATTGATGATGCAATTGTATAATAAATACTTGTAACATATTGATCTCTTAGAAAAAGATAAACATTGGCTAAATTACTTGTATTGTTAAATTATTGAAGCCAAACACGACCGTCGTTATATCAAGACACAGATACTATTACTAATGCCATACTGACCATGGGCCAATTACGGGTTTGATTGATACTGGGGTTTGACCTCGCTGAGGAAATCTTTCACTCATCTGGTACGAGAGCCTATTGCAGAGTACATAGTACTACATACCTACCGTATTCAAACTATTGATGATAATAATATTGACACGCCATACTGTATATATATATTACAATGACATCTTACATGACGCGTTCAATTATGTTCTAATGTGTTAGCTCACAGTTCTATGCTATAAGTCTACTTTTGTTGGAGTGGGCTGTGTATTCCCCAGGGGGTTGAGCGTATAACTGAATGCACATTGATTTCATGAACGGGGATCTAATTGGTACGCGCTTCGAGCATGGTGTGGAGTTAATTGTACTATTATTATTGTTGTTATTATTATTTTGTTGGAAGTAAACGTGTACGAAGTATTGCATTATTGAATCTCATTTCACGCTTTTCTGGAATCATGAATGGGTTTTTTTTTAAATTAAAAAAATAATTTTGTTTTGTACTATTCGTGTCTACACATGCTTTTTCGACAGTTACAATGGGAACTAGACTGCATGGTGAACATCCTAATAGCTAGAGCATCCTTGATTTAGTTTCCATTGTTATTTTAAAGCCATTATCATCTCGTTACTCAATTTTCCGGTGTGTGGGAAAATGTATTACGGGTTATTGACTGGCGTTGAGACGTGTAATGCGATTACATGTCTAATAATTGTTGCTCTGAGTATCGTCTGAAGCAGGAGATGTACAAATCAAATGGCCTAGACTTGGGACTTTCTGATTGGCTAATAAGCACATCTCAGAATCAAATTAGCACCCTCTGGCGTTAAGAAGCCAACTGTCAACGACATCTTTAATGAGGAAGTGATGCACATTAAATCCTCATCCGAGGTGCTTTTGTTGCTCTTCGCCGGTGAAAACAAAGTAATTGTTTGGACGCAGCGAGTTTAATACCCATTCAAAGCGCCGAACTGACCTTAGTTTTGATGGAAACCACGGTGCAGGCACGATAGCAGTTTTTCAATGAGATCAGATCGGAAACGTGACCACTCCCCGTCGGGAGCGTCCATTGTCAAAGGACCACAGAGGTTCGAATGGTCCGCATGTATTGTGTTGAATGACTGACGGGAGCCAGTGACCGAGACTCCCTGTAACTGGGGTAATGAAGTTGCTCGGTAACGAAGGCCTGGCCATGTCAGAATATCACTGTCCAGTTTGTGTGGGATGCATTATTCTCATGGCAATACATAGCTCAACTATGGAAATAGTTTTGAAATTAACTCAGGACGTATACAAGTACTAGTATAACATTACATGCTATTATTAACTAGCATAAGAACGTTGACAGGAGCGCATGAATGATTTTGACGTTGATGACATTTAATTACTTTAAAAAAATCATGTCCATTGATAGACATTTACAACGATTAAACAGATACAATCCAGAAATAAGCCATATACTCTATTACTTTCATTCGCTGTAACAAGTATACACGTATGCATTTGAAACTTCAGCCAAGCGATACATCGCTATGATATGATTCTTCGTGTACATCATGCTCATGTAAGATATGACTTTATATTACCACTCTATTTGTTTCGACGAAAGTAGGCTTATATTTTCCCTTAACAAAAATAATCGCCATCTTAATACCTGGCGAGGGATATATTGGAGTGATGGCACGTGTATTGTCTCACAGCAAATTGGCGGCTAGCGGAGTTAAATAGAACATGACAGATTTCCTTGCTGACAATCTTTACAAAATCGAATTTACCCTCACGTTGGTCTGCTAACGAGAATCAGATAGGGAGTAACTTCCCCTATTTAATTTAGCCCTCCAGGATAACGCCAGTTGGGATTCTTTCTTCTCGCGCTTTCATGTCCTGTGACAAGTCAACTAGGTAATGCGACTTGAAGGAAATTAATCCGTCAAATTGAATGCACTGTTATTGAATTAATTAAAGCGCTCTTTAAGACAGTCGTATTAGCTAGGCATGTCGGGCTTGAACCCAAAGGTTAAATGTCACATTAAGACCAATTTGAGAGTTAAGGCGTTCCTACTCTAGCCATGCTATAAGGTATAGTGTTGAAGGCACGCATTCCCTAAACTGCATACACTGATTAATTTGTATAGCTTGAGCTTAGACAGTAACGATTATTGCATTAGGTAAGACACGTGTATGATTATACTATTAGCAATATGTTCTCGGAACTGACAATATGGTTTTAACTTGTAACATACTTATTAAATATAGTATTCTGGTTTAAAGATTCACATCCTAGCGTCAACATACCGGTATTGTCAATTCAAACGTTACGGTAGGATTCGAAATATCTAATTTAGCAGTAATACTGAACGGGAATGCCCACACTGACAGTTCAGATACACATGTATGTCCAAAACGGTTGCTGACATCGGTAATATAATATATGGTATGCATATTAATTATTTTTCTTTTCAGGTCTGGTTCCAAAATCGGCGTGCAAAATGGCGACGTCAGGAAAAATTGGAGGGCGTAAAATTAACAGAAGCCTTTCCAGGACCTCCGATTACAAAGCGGACCTCCAGCATCTTGACATCCACCCTGCCACTCGACCCGTGGCTGACCCCGCCCATTGCAAGCGGGACAACTCTGGCCGGAATGCTCCCTCAGCCAATGTCGACAGCCGCTCAAAACATGGCGTCACTAAGTCCTGTTCTGACACAAGCACAAACTCCGTACACCAACTTCTTCTCGCCCGCTTCGTTTCCAACAAACACCCTTACCTCAAAGCTCCACTCACTGTCGGCTGGCATGTTTAACCCCCTCGCTGGAAAGATGGGCGATTCCGATCCGCGGAGCTCCAGTATAGTGGCTCTGAGAATGAAAGCCAGGGAACACTTAGAGACAATGGACAAGAAATACACAGGGGGGTTTCATTTTAATTAACTTATAGTTAATGACGATTTAACGACGTTTGTGAATATTGTGTACATGCCATTATTATTGTGAGATTTTACATATATGAGGACACTTCATCAAATTAGCTACGTGTTGCGTTGTGCATTACTGGTATGCAACTTGCTATATTATATAAATAAACTGGCAGTGTAATTGTTTGTACTATATACTACAATTGACCCGGGCAATTTCATCAACTTGAACATACATGTGTACTAAGATAATACTAAACGAATACTAAACTCGTTATTTTCTAACGTATGTAACTCGCGTTCGCTCGTTAGATACGAATTGAAAATAACTCCCTGTCAGATAAATTATATCTAACGGACACGAGTTCTTACACACCGTTAACACATACTTGTAATCGAGAAAATTAGCTGTACTTGAAAATTCCAGGCGGATGTATACATAACCGGTTACTATACCCACCACTTAACTACCAAGTACATATTGTTACGCCAACATGAAGGAGTGCGAGAAGCAAGTTAAACAGTGTACCATGTTCACGAGATCAACGGAAAACATCGATCAAAAATGGAAAAAACCCACAAAATGTTATATTTAATAATTATTCACATTACACTTTGACATTATATAAATATATCAATAGTTCATTGAATGTGTTTGAATGCACATCACCCGCGAAGAAAGCTATAGTAGCTATAAACACTCACTGTCAGAAGCGTATGTCTAGTAACAAGGCGGGACGCAACATTTTAGTTATCGGGATTACTGGCATTAAATAAGTTAACGATGATTGCACATCCATAGATTGGGGCTGAACATACCGAAGCCAAGCTAAAATTAATAATAATAATTATGTTCTGGACATATTACTTTACTCGAATGTACTTTTTCATTGCCATGGGTGACGCCATTTTTTCCCGAGCAGATCATAGATCGAAACACAAACAATGCTATATTTTAAATCTCTTATATAATGCAATGTATTTGTTATACATATCGCAGTTTCTATTTGTTATTAGTTCGGCAGTCGTGGCTAAATATGGATGGAAATAGTATTTCTGCTAGAAAACGTATTTTGTTTTGGTGACCTTTATTTAGGAATGAAAAAAGTAGTCCCCCCGATGACCTCGGATCGTTGCTATGGAACAGCCAATCAGCAGCCATAACAGTGACCTCTCACATGTATGTTACCAAATAGTCCGGCAGCCGAATGGGCTTCAACCGGGTTGTAAGAAATACATGATTTCATAATTAAATTTAAACCAATGTACTAGAGCACATAATTATTATGACTGTTTTGCCCATATTGGATTACACTATTAAATGTACTGTTAGAGCATAACACTTTTTTTTCTTAGCGAAATCGTTGTCAAGAATACACGTAAACCCGGAAGATAAGATAAGAAAAGATAAAGCTTTATTACCGTTACAGGAATTTGGTTTGCATATACATGTACATATATACAGAGTACATCGCATACAAATATACGGGTAAATATAGGCAGGCAACATATTTAAGATAAGACAACACAGGACAAGTACACGTTTCATACAATACTTAAATACAGTAGTAAACATGAGATAATGAAAACAAACTTAACGGTTACAGACACGATTTGAAATGGATAATGCTTGTAGGAATAAAACAATGTTTCAAGGTCTTGCTGATCGTGCACCCACATTCTCCCGTGCAAAGCGAGAACCTAGCAACTCACCTTTTTCCAAAATTGAATAAATATTATTTTTGGAGTTACTAGATATATGACTTCTTTTTAGTGCAT
>JAULBO010121130.1:0-10412 GCA_032355325.1 Clypeosectus delectus | reverse complement strand
CATGCATACACTGCATACAAGCCGTGATATGAGCACGTTCTTGAAAGCGGCTTTAAACCCCAATTACCAACCAACTAGCTGGAAACGATTTTGCTTGTCGCAACATGTAATGTGTGGTCTACTGCACATGGACTTGTGGAGTGGACCCGTCAGACTTGTTAAAACCAGTAAACATAACCTTTTTTTTACAAACACATTTCTTTTTAATATCCATAAGTTTGTTCGACTTGTAATGGATCATTGTGCATCAGTTATTAAAAGCAACCCAATTCTAAATTTCGTCATAAAATTATTACTAATACATTTCTAAACTATGTTGACTGGTTTTGACAAGTCAGATGAATGAATGAATGAATACTCTTTATTTCCTCCAGTAGATTCGGAGAGTACAGGGAATAGGCTACTGTATACTTCAAACCAGGGCATGAGTCGAAAGTTATCGTCTCCTGACATGAAAGGAATTCAGTGAATACATGTAATGATAGTCTTTAAGCGTGATATATTATATGGAAGTCTGCGAAATAGAAGATGCAACAAAAGTTTAAATGACATAGCATTCCAGTGGCTTTATAATGCATAAAGGTGTCACTGTTCACTGTATACGTATGGGTTATAGTATTAGAATGCTACAACATAGTCAGTGTTTCTATATATGATACCATACTAGTATTAAACGAATACAAACGTTCATTAGATGCAGTCATATAATAATAACAAAACGACTAGTGTCCGTTACAATACTAGAATGATGGAAATATGTCCTAACATATCGGAATAAGTAATATAACTAGCGTCCATTGAATTTGAACTGAACTGACATACTAGTATTGCCATGATAAGCAATATAATAACCGTACTAGTTTTCATTAGATGCCAGTATTAGACGCCAAAATTGGTCTTTGCTATAATACCATTATGTCCCTGTTAATATTTAGTCTGTGGTTGGGGGCACGAGATGTGGTGTACATTCTGGTCACTGTCTATAGGACTGACATTTCGGGTCCAATACTATAGACTGTATTGTAGTGTAAGCGACTCGGCATACACTGGGCATGCATGTATGCATAATTATACGAATATCCCTGCTGTGTACATGTAATGTTCTTCGCGCCGACTCATCCGTCGTTGATCTCTGTTCGATAGTGATAATTAACGTGCATATATTCGTGCAAGCTACATGGTACTGTTGCTTTCAACAAGCATACATTCAGAATAGTGATCCACTCATATAACATGGGCAGACATTGTAATCATCGACTGCAGAGGGAATACTGTTGTGTATTACTAGTAGTTGAAACTATGTCGAAGTTATTCCCAGCTAGACTATAATTCATTACGCGTACATGTAGGTATACGTAGGAATGTGTGTGCGTATGCATAATTTATGTGTATGTGTATGTGTGTGTATGCATGTGTGTGTGTGTGTGTGTGTGTGTGTGTGTGTCTGGGCCATGTGTGTGTATGTGTGTGTGTGTGTGTGTGTGTACGTATGTGTATGTTAGTATGTGTACTAGTATGTATGTGTGTGTGTGTCTCTCTCTCTCTCTCTCTGTGTATGTGTGTGTGCGTGAGTGTGTGTGTATGTTTGTGCGCGCGGTTGTGAGTATATACCGCATATTCCAACACGTAATCAGAAACGTCATGCAGTTTACCACAAATCTAACAAGCCGCTCAGGTGAAATTAAACTGAAAACTCTAGAATGGCATCAGTCTCACTTCTCTGGTATTACTGACACGTTCATTATGACCCAGCTTCCGCTGTAGGCCCATATAGTAGCATTACGTCACATACAGCCGAATGAGTTCCCATGGTAACCAATTGCGTAAAAGCCACTACTACAGCTTAATTTAACAGGATCTATTTGCTCTTACACGAGGACGTATATTATGTTTTGCAAGCAACGACAGGCATAGCCATAGTAACGTCTTGTAGTCAGATATCACTTTGATGTGCATACGATGGTACTGTGCTTCCTGGACACGTCTCTTGTGATTAATTATTCCCAGGAAAGGCAGCACGAACATTATTATGCATTCCTTTGTATTATTCCCCAACACGACAACTTTCACATCGTAGTGTGTTCTGTCAACCTAAAGAATGGGGCTGTGTTCAACATGGTGTTAGCTTAGTACCGTATTTACTACCTACATGTACACGTATGTACAGCAGTTGAATACTAGCGAAAGAATGCATACAGTAGGAACATTCTTCACAAGATCGGGTTCATCAAGGGGGATGTAATTTTTCTCATCTCTATATATCTGTACTATGTAATTTAGCATCGTTACACCCGATATTTGGATTGGAAGACATGATAGCGTTGAACCTGCTTACTCGCTCGCATACAACCGTAATACTGTCCGTTACTCTTTCGATTATGCATGTATGTATATTCATTGAGCCTGTTGTACATGTAGTGTTGGTACGAAATTAGTCACTGTTAATCGCGTGATTTCAAGATTGCTTTAGTTTCTAGCGTACAGTTATGTTCTATTTCAGTCACTTCATGCTAAATTACCTTATGCTTAGTTAGAAACTGCTGACGAGTAGTGGTAGTTTCATACCGTTGGTTTAGGTTTTTCCTTCCAACCATTACCATATCATTGCGATTTTTCCAGAGAAATACCCCGTTAAATTACTCAGGATAATAATTATATATTGTGGGTTTGTTTTCTCTTTTCTTTTTTTTACCTCTCCAGTGCCCGAAAACGATCCAGGGGGAACCAGTTTCAATGGGACTTTATCATCTAATAACACAGACTGGTACCAACAAGGCGACGGACATAATGATACGGAGCTTTACGAACATGTCCGAAGACTTACGAGATCATTAGAACACCACCCGGGAGACCCACAACTGCATACCACTGACACGAACACGACCTTGAACTTAACTTCATCCGGTCGCAATCACACTGATCATCATGAACAGCATCACCATCATCATCACCATACGAACAAGGAAATTGTGGAACACACTCTCCATTACGCAAGTTTGACGATTCTCGCCATCTTCGTCATAGAGGTAAGTTTGGATATGGGTCGTGACGCACGTTAGTTAAAGATCGATATCCTTAATGTTAAAGGTATACATTTATAAAATTCCTTCTATATATAGTCGGTCGACTTTTTGTTGTTGTTGATCGGTCAAGTCGTCATATTAGGTCGTCAAAGAATCATTATATTTTTTCTAAATGTATATTCACTCGTGTCGAAAACGTAACTAACGAGTAAAGTAGAGTCCTGATATTGCTTACTTTTAGGGAACATGTTCAATCGATTTTTCTCTTCTGAGAACTGCACCAGAATCGAATTTCACTACGTGTATCTTAAAACTGGCCCTGGCATGTAATTCATTCTTGACGCAGATTTTAAAGTTTGTGTACAAGGATATAATTTCACCGACTCCTTACGGCGTAGTGAAGTGTATAATTATACCTGTATTACGGTTATATACAAACGCTCCAGAACTTCCTGGATATTAATATCAACACAACTCTTTCCATCTGTATCTTTAAAACTACACCAAATAGGCAAATACTAGTACACACAATTCACAATGTAACCAGCCAACTAAGAATAATGTTGTTGGAGTTATCATTAATGTGTGTCATCCAGCGACGCCCTCGCTATTATATACATACCCATGTTATGCATATATGAGTCTGCACGAGAACTACTAGTATATAGGGTAGCAACTTTGTTTGTTTCAGGTAATTTGTAAAGTATTCGCAGAAGGAATACATCTACTGAAACATAAAGCAGAGGTAACGTAACGATTGCATTATGTTTAGTATCATTGTCTTTTGAACCGTAAAATGTGTTCCATATTCATCATTAATTTATCATCTGACAAATATATATATTTACACACTTGTGACTGTAAACTATATATAAATCTATTTAAATGACGGAATGCATGGGTGCTTGAGCTAGAAGCATGTGTTTTTGTTCAGTACTTACAGTATTTTATAATACTAGTATGTCGAACTTGACGGTAGTGTCAGAACATCGCTAATACAGACGTCATATCGAATGGTAGACCCCGTTGCACTCGCACAATCGCAAACGCTCCATTAATCAAAACCTACTTAATCTCAATTGCATAGTGCACATTATGTTTCGTGAGTGTATCAGTTAACTACAGTGACTACATTAGTTATAGCTATGGGGGCGTATTATCGACGGTGTTATGTGATATGTTCGTGACAGTATAGACACTATAACTAGTCTGGCCTGACGATTAGTTCTGCTGGAAATCACCACTTCATACTCGAACAGAATTTCCCTTAAGCAACCATCATTCAGGAGTTGTTGAGAGAATGCCTCTAAGACGCGATGTCTCAAGTGAATCCACATAACTTCACAAGTTAGACATTGTAGCGTATCCATGGCAACATACCATTACTTTATTTACGACAGACCTGTCCTCGTACTGTATAGAATGGCCATAGACTTCCCTCGAAAGGCCAGTAATAAAAAAAAAACCAATAAGAATAAGAATACGCTCATGGTATATAAATATATATATATATATACTAGTATATATATTTGTTACTGTTATTTACTTCCCTTCTTCTAACCACAAAGAAACAATTAATTGCTGTAAAGTATATGTAGTCAGTTCCCTGCTCACCTCGAGTTGCTTGGCAACAGACTACCCTTCCCATTTGATCATCGTAAGCTGTCGAGGTACAGTCCTTGGATCGCAAGAACCAGCCTGTGTTCACAGGTTTACCACATCACTACGCGCTACTAGTGTTGCATGTTTCCTCATTCATGCCGTGACATGCTTCGTTCGCCGGTGCTAGCCTGCTGCTAGACCGAGAAGTTCTGAGCACCCATTGACGGTAGAGCATCTCCGTCTACCAGCCTACATGCTCACTGGTTTAATACAAAACTAAGCGCGACGAATGGTGTCAACCATATGAACGAAATAGTCTAGAAAACTGCTCTATTCTTACTGTAAATCCTATCCATGTATAATGTACATAGCTACAGTGTAGACGTTCAGCTGCATGTAGACTTCAGAAAGGCATACCATGGTCTGGTGAATTTCAGGTGTTTGACGCCATTATCGTACTGGTATCCTTCTCTATGGACATTGCCTTCTCCTTCGTGTCTGTGTCGTCCGCTGCCAAAGACGCCACTGGTCTGATGGTCCTGCTACGGTTATGGAGGATAACGAGGATAATCAATGGTAATGATGGCGAATAGGGCGATGGGAAGTTGCTTACTTATTCCCGGTTCCCGGTTAGGTATCTAAAAAAATCAAAAAAATCGAATACCTAACCGGGAACCGGGAACCGGGAACCGGGAATAAGTAACCAACTTCACATCGCCGGCGAATAGGTAGAAATAAAAAGTAATTGAACATGACGTGCGCTGAAGTTGGATGTAAGGAAATGTATGTACGGGTAATAATATTAATACTAGTACCTTGCAAAGGTAAGTTGTGTTATAGTAAAGACATGGGCTGTAGCGATGTTGATACATACCAGTACCTGGTGGGATAATCTTTGGTTCATACACTCGTATGTTACGTGCATCAATAAATGTCACATACTGAATGCTATTTATAAAATACAGAACTCAGTACAGAGCTAGCTACCCTTTTGTGTGTAATTCATCCCAACGTATTCACAATGAATTAAATGCTAAACATATTCTAAGTGATTTAGTCGCGATTATTATAGTTTCCGTATTCTACCACAGGTCCAATAATTTCTGTTAAATATTTTTCAAATCGGAGCAGAGCTATAAGTATAATATAAATGACTTACACAACAGGCAAAGATAGAAAAAATCATGTCCATTAAACAATATCGATTACATAAATTTTGATTTCAGTAATTATCATTTGGACTAAATTGATATATACTAGTATTACATACATCTACCTGTAGTTAAGACCTGGCAGTAGTGACCTATATCAATATATCCGATCCTTCAGGTGTAATAATGTCAGTAAAGCTGGACGCGGACAAAAAGATCAACGAGCATAAGACGGCGTGTGCTAAAGCAGAGGAGGAAGTGGGCAAGCTAAAGCGGCGGATCGATGTTTTGGAAGTGAGCTGATTAGAAATCAATCGATACTCGCATAATTATGCTAAACATACGTCCAGAATTAATATGGAATCGTGATTAGAACGTCTGGTCGCTCGCTGTTTGGCGTCGTCGATGACATTATACTATAGCCAGTGTGTCACCGTGTTATTCGCAATGGACGACTTTCAGTGGTTTGGGGTTCCTTTGTTTTCATTGAAGGTTCGGTTTTGGGTAGAGCGCAAAGTATTATGTAGTAGCTGGCCTGGATGAATAACTGCATGAACGAGAGGATATTTCTGTAAGGCAGTTAAACTGAGTTCATACGTCGACACCTCTGACTGTAGAGATATTATTATATTGTATCTATATCTCCATATGATTGGTTATATGATCGGCGCGAGAGACCTATGCATATTGGCCAGGGGGCCGATATATTGTATGATACGGATGTAGATATATTGTATGGTACGGATGTAGATATATTGTATGGTACGGATATAGATATATTGTATGGTATGGATATATTGTATAATACGGCCGGATGTAGATATATTGTAACCTGTTTTTCGTTAAGCCACTACAGGGATAGCATTTTCCATCGATTTTCCTTTCAATTAAATTGGCAAGCTCAATTATTCTGTTGTAAAATTCAGTAAGATTCATATGATTACATCTTACATATTGTTGAATAGCAGACGAATAAAACACTATGGGGAGAACACTTTAGTGATAACAATAAACGGGTTCTTTGAGAAATTAGCGTAAAACGATGTGCATGACACATACGGATCCAGTTGGGATATGAATTTTTGGCCCGCGATATGGATACACCATACGTGTACTGAACTATATCGTATATTATGCATTCAAGTAGTAAAGAGTTATCGAGTGTAAACGTTCATCATTGAAACATGTCGTCATGTTATTGTATGTGAAACCGGGAGACATGTTCAGATAGCCATTCAGTTGGCTGTTCATAAATCCCGGAAGTTTATGAAATAAATAGTGTTTTTAAAAAAAAGAAAAGAAAAAAAAGAGGTTATATTGGTGTGATTACAGACAGAGGTTAACAATCTACGAGACCAATTGAAGCAACACAACTCCGTTGAGTGCGAGACTACAACTGTAGATGTCTGAGTTCAACCCTTCACTCTCGTCCATCGCCTGGACGCATGGTAAGTTGACCTATATGAAATTCAAATCACGGTTTATACAAAATGAAAATAATTAATATAAACTTCACTAGTCTATTTTTTATTTTGTTTTAAACATTATTATTCCTTTATCAAATCGAGTATTGGTATTTCATAGTATTAAGTAATATACACGTACACTGTTTATAACCTCTATTTATTTTTATATGTCTAAAGTTCTATTTTACTTTAATAATATTGAACCCCATGTTGTATATACTATCCATGTACCTCAACTGTATCTATATATTATGGTCTAGATTTAGTTAATTAAATGTCATAGATGATAGAACAATAATTATACTAGTATTCCAGTAAATCCACAGTCGTATTGAGGCCAGGATAATATATTTTATAATGGGAATGTGAGTGCTATTGTGTAATATTCTTTCAAATGAACTAAAGAAGTGATGATATATAATATTACACCATTAACAGTGATTACTTTCTTCCCAAATTAAACAAGCAATTAATTGGAAACCCTTCCTTCCAGGGAAGTGAAGTCTCTGCAGACATTACCGTCTCCTGAAAGGAAGCCAACATAATAGCATTAATGGAACAGGTGTCTAGTACTGTCTACCTTACCCAGACACAAGCGTATTGTGTGCACACGTATACACAGTATGGACAAATTACGCCGAGATACTCTACCGTCAATGGATGGATTTACGCCGATATGACGGTCAGGGCTTCTTGGTCCAGGACATAATATGATGCTTTGTCCAACCAGGTCGAGATCCCTGGGCGCGATTTAGTAGAGACTGTCCTTATACGCTCTTTGATGCCGTATACAATATCAAAGACACATCCTCGGGAACATTCAGGTTGTAATATCAGGAAGAACGGCATATCCTTGGATTAATTCACGTTAGGATACAAAGCGGACAGAGATATCCTTTGAAAATTGCATGTTACTATACATACACGAAGGAAATACTTTCTTGTACATGGAATACAAAGAAGAAAGACATAACCTTTGAACAATACACGCTAGAATACAAGATGGAAAGAGTACAAGATGGATAGAATACAAGATGGAAATGCCCTCTTGGAACATTGCAACGTTGGAATGCAAGGTCAAGGGCGAAATACCCTCTAGGACAAACTGACGTTAAAATTCATTTGTTGAACAATACACGTTGGAATTAATGGAGAAAAGACATGTTTGGAACAATTCACGTTGGAACACTGCTTTAATGTATCGCACAGTGATTTCGTCGTCTCACCAGTTCTTTCATGTGGAAGTCATGGTCAGTTTGCCCTTTGGGGTTAAACATCCAGCATACGTTGACCGTTCTGTCGCGTGGAATGTTATAATTAGTTGAGGATAATGTCCTTCTTTAGAATAAGCTGAATGATGTTTTCCCTTCCGTGTACCACAGTATGTACGTTCTCGCGACGCTTTCTGTGGATTACATACATTTAGTTTCTCTGTAGACCGATATTCGTCGAATTCACTTCGAAAACCGCATTCGGAACCTCTCTAATGTGTACAAGAGTTGATGAGTTCATATGAAAAACAGAAATTAATTGTATCTTGTCAGTCCCTTATACACATGAAGATAGGTTTCGAAATTTCAAATTCGACTTGAATATGCATGGAGATTTTATGTATTTAGCGTTTTAATGGTTTATTTTGTCTATTGGTCCTAAATGTGATATATTGGTATGCTCGCCACAAACATGTACATGTATTCTTGGTTCTCTAGAGATAAACGGTTCCTATTGCTACTTTTCCGGGAGGTTATCCTGGTTAACCAGGGAACTTTAATAATACAATGCGTAATATTCTCAGCGTGAATACTACATTATTATTAGTAGTAGTAGTGTTGTTATTATTATTAGTAGTAGGAGTAGTAGAGTTACTGGTAGTACTTAGTAACAGTATTATTATTATTAGTAGTAGTAGTAGTAGTAGTAGTAGTAGTATACACATTTATTTTTAACACACATATTATATTCAAAATAACTGCTGAAACGCGCTTTTGGGAAATGGGTGAACAAGGATCATTAATATACATCACTAAAGAAGTGCAGTTTTAAATGCTTCTTGAAATTGAATAGGCTTTCCATTTCACGGATGTTTTGTGGGAGATTGTCCCATAGGAATGGACCTGCAGCCTGCAATGACCGACCTCCGAATGACTTTGTACGGGTCTTCACATGTTGAATCATGTGAGCATCACTTGACCTAGGGTGTTGGTAGGTCTCCCAAATGACATGACCTGCTATCGTAACTCTGCTCATTTTCCGGTCTCTAACAGTTGGTTATAATTATGTTCTGGATTAAGTTAGAGATGTTTCCCTTGTAATTTACATGTAGTTTGCTCACCGACATATCGGAATTATCTTTTCGACAATGCAAATATAAAACTTTGCATATTTGATTAGTTGAAGTTACTAGAATATGCTCTTTATTTTTTAACGTCTGTAAGTTTTATTTTTGACAGTTTAGGTACAATTGCAAATGGTACTAGCAAATAATGTACACACGTGACAGTGTATGAATAATGTACATCCCTGTATGACATGCAGTTTAGTAGGCCGAGATACTCTACCGTCAATGGATGGATAGACAATGCAGCTTGACTCCGATATAACGGTCAGAGCTTCTCGGTCTAGCAGTTTAGCGACTAGTATGTAAGAACTCATGTGCCAATAACATACACGGTAGCGACTGAATTCAACATTACACTATTATGTAACTAGTTCGGGAAACAGGAATATGTCATTCACCGTCTGTACAGATGCTTTTGTACATGAACATGTAGTATGTAATGTGTTTACTGCCTGCTATACAGCTATATACCCGGTAATGTATGTAAAAGTGAACTAATGGATGTGATTAAATCGTTTCCTTTTTGTACGTGCATGTATGTGTATTGAAATACGGCTAGTGATGGCAGACCAATGGAGGTTCTAAAAACCAACAACAAAGATCCGATTGTGATGTAGACAAATTGAGTACATCTGGTGTGGAACCAACCGATAAGAAGATTTAGTCTGGATCATTGTTTCAAACAATGTTTGAGATACTAGTATATATTCTGTGATGTATCGAAAGTGTGGTTGCCACATTTATAGGTTAACCTGAATACATTGTGTGTGTGTGTGTGTGTGTGTGTGTGTGTGTGTGTGTGTGTGTGTGTGTGTGTGTGTGTGTGTGTGTG
>JAULBO010121106.1:2910-24513 GCA_032355325.1 Clypeosectus delectus | reverse complement strand
TGATGTCATGATCAGCACTGTCACTGCATGATGTCATGATCAGCACTGTCACTGCATGATGTCATGATCAGCACTGTCACTGCATGATGTCATGATCAGCACTGTTACTGCATGATGTCATGATCAGCACTGTCACTGCACAATGTCATGATCAGCACTGTCACTGCACAATGTCATGATCAGCACTGTCACTGCGTGATGTCATGATCAGCACTGTCACTGCATGATGTCATGATCAGCACTGTCACTGTATGATGTCATGATCAGCACTGTCACTGCATGATGTAACGATAAGCGTTTACTGCATGATGTCATGATCAACGCTGTCATTGCACGATACCGCAATCCCACTCAGGTGTTGATGGCTGTTGAATCCAGTGCTTGTTTCAATCGTGTCTACTGCGTCGTTTTTACCTCACTTCTCCCCGCACCCTGAATTAACATGTCAGGAATTGCCAGCATTTCATACCATATAATTTATCGGGCAGCTGATACTATCTCCAAGGGGGTATACATTCTCCAGACATCCAAGGTATTCAAGGAGTGGGGTTGGACGGACAGACAGACAGAGCAGTGTGACGAGACATGTCACACTCGAGATGTGTCTCACTCGAGATGTGTCACACTCGCACCCACTACTGCTTCTCGAGAAATTGGAGAAGCTTCGCTTCATTAAATTAGAATGTCGCAACACGTCGACCCCCCCATTTACTTGACCTGGAAACATTCCGATTGCTGACATTGATAAGTTGAAATGAGGAAGAGGAAAATCGGCACAGGTCCATGCGATTGACACGTGGGCTTGAGGTCATAGCGTGAGGTCACAGGTCATTTGATGCTGTAAGTGTTAATATATTTCATATACAGTCGGTGTTGTAACGCTGCCCAGTTAAAGAGCTATATAATCTGCAGTGTACATATATTAACGCTGAGGCCCTACATGGATGGGTGTGTAAACATTTCATGAAAAATAGTTTTAAAATTATTAAACTGTTATTCTTTCATAGCTTTTCATTTAAATTATTACAAGAATACACGTAATTCAGATTTGTGAGAGAAAAAAATAAATTGAAAAAATGTTATGTTTAAACATGCAGAGGTATGATAAATGCTATCTAATTTCCTTGTTTTGAATGTTTTGCAAGACATCTAATGCTTGCTAAATTAGTAATACCACAATATTCAACCTATCTGGCAACCACAATGTTCAACCTATCTGGCAATTATGCTATTGTTATTGTTTCGCAAATAGAATGAGAAATCCTCCTTGTCCGAACTGACAGCAATATAGTGGAAAATATGATGGATCAGGGTCCTTTCATCTCCCGTAGCTAATCCCTCGCCTCCCTCCACCTCAGTCAGAGAGCTAATCCCTCGCCTCCCTCCACCTCAGTCAGAGATATCTCAACACATCCACCTCGGACCTCTTTATAATCCCGGCCATTTAACACACCTCAACGTCTCCCAATCTCGTTGATGGCTGAAATTAACATACCCCACCGTCCTTCCGAACCTCCTTGAGGACTAGAATTATGTCCTCGGCTCCACGATGATGTCACGGTCACGACACGCCTTCTAACCTTTCCCTTAATTTGTGGCGGTCCTTAATAGCAGTCGGGTCCATCAGATGACTGGAACTGATCTTAATACCATGGCCTCAAGATTACTAAACATTCTGGGTACCATTTCATGCTCAGACTCAAATATTATATGGAGATTTGTGAACAAAACTTGGAGTTGAGCATGGAATCGTGCTAAAAAAATAAGTTTATTAACCTCGGGGCTAGTATGCATATTTACCTAGACGAGACTTTCTAAAGGTTGTAGCCCTGTCAAGGCTTTGTACCGTATATACTCGTGTATAAGTCGAGTTTTAGGCACTCTGAAAGAAGGGGTAGGGGGCGGGGTCGACTTGTGCATGTGGTCAACTTTTGAAAAATATTAATATAAGCAGAACCATTTTTCAAAAGTCTTTCTAGATATTACCCTTTCTCCAATTCATCATTGTCATTGATTCTAATCTCAACTGAGAAATTCGGCAAAATTTATCAGTTTTTCCCCCTCACATTTCGACTCTGAATATTGGATAGTGGACTCCGGCAGCAACGTTGAGTAACAATTCACTAACTCATTGGAATTTGTAAGTACAGTACAACAGGTGTTTTGTGAATACCTAAACCTTACCATCTGCAACAAGTCGCCTTATGGAGCCTCATGTTAATTTTCTTGAGCATTGGACCCATGCAGTCAATGCTTTGCCAATGGATTAATATCTATTTCGCCGGCATTTCAGTCGCGTTCAGTGTCTTCTCTGAAGTCGTCTCCCACGTGTTCTCGTTACTGGTAAAAGTATGGCCAACTTTGGGAGTATTTATCCTGGCAGATCGGGTGTCAACATTGTCATATTAACAGATACTCTTACCATGTCCTCGTGTTGTGGTTCAGGTTACATTATAATTCTAGATATCATACTTTCATGTGCAGGAGGTGCTGCATACTGTTAATGTTGGAGTTACTCGGTTACATTTGGGTTTTTGTTTTGTGCGTCGGTCGTCCACTGGGTTATGAGTTTTACTCTTACTTGCTGTGTTGCATTAAACACCTTCTGTTGGATACTCCCCAGGGAGTTGAGATGGAAAGCGAGTGCATATTGATCTATGGACTGGGGTAATAATGTGAACGCCAGGGAGCAGCCATTGTTGGAAATTAGGCAATACAGTCTGTCTAAATCGGCATCTGTGTAATCCGGCAATCTGTGTAATCCGGCAATCTGTGTAATCCGGCAATCTGCATACCAGTATACCGGCTAAATTTCAAAGTCCCTGTTGGCGACAGTGACTCTTGACACACTGAGTAAACCGGCACTCTCTATAATCCGGCATATTTTCTCGGTCCCAACGGTGCAGGTTTAGACAGAGTACACTGTATTATTATAATAAACATTATTTATTATTATTATTATTTATATCACTCATACCTGTTTTCTCTGATAGGAAATATCACTTTTCAGTTCGGCATAGCGATTACAAGTTACGGGGTACTATTATTAATCTTGATTTCGGTCTCATTTTCCTATAGCTTCATTATAAAAGATTTCTGTCTTTTGTCATTAAATATTAAATATGGTTAACAATCATGGAAAGCTTGTGACGAAAACATGACTACTGAGATAAAATGGCAGAATTTCTGTCACTAATTTTTATAAATAATAATGTGTGGGTTTTTTTAACTTTCAGAAGCTGCGTGGGTTGTCTGCCCGCAGGAAGTCTGCTCCTAGTGCAGTCATCTTCAAATCCCTCGCTGGCAGCAAGTCAAAGAGCTCGGCATTGCTCTGGTGAGACGGAATGACATTGCTATTTCCATTCAGCTTTTAACGAATCTGCCACTAATTACGGAATGAAAGCATCATTGTCCGGATCGTTAGTTTAATATTTACCTCCGGCTTGTCGTCTTACAAATGTCGCGTTCAGGAAGTCACACTTCAAAACATACTTATCACCTACACGTGAAACGCGGTGCAATCCCTTTCGGGGTTTTTGTTTGAAATGCGAGATTTTTAAATTGTACACAGATGCATAGTGTTCCAGGGATAGATTTACACGTGCACGTGAATCTTCACAAGTATGTAGTAGTATGTCCACGCATTCAAACTAAGACGTGTTTGATGGATTTGTACTTTTGTCAAAAGCAACACAATGCTTAGAAATCAAGGTTTTAACACGTCTCATTAACGTAGTTTACGAAATTCTATTTGAAAGAAAAAGAAATGACCATGAAATAGTCTTCGCTAAAATTCTCAAGGTTGTTTGAGCTAGACTCTGAAAAGAAATTCTTGAAAAGTTTACAGCGAGACCAGTGAATCTAAGGCCGGGGCCCATATTCTCGAAACTTTGTAAGTCTTAAGAAGTTTGTAAGTACTAAGAATTCGTCTAACTGGTTTTCTGCTTATGTCAATTTTAAAGAGATATTTTCTGCTTGAGAAGTTCTTAAGTTAAGAAGTTTCGAGAATAGGGCCCCAGGTCTCTATTGATTTTTCTACAGTGACCACACACTCTGACGTGGTTTATATGTCCACGCAGGAGGAGAACTGACCTTGTGCTATTAGCTTAAAACGAGGAGCTTTGTTGATTATGCAATAATGCTGCTATTTTTTCTTGACAATTTAAATTTAGTTTATAGACATCATTACAATCGTTTGCATTGTGCTTGTGAAAGACAGATTTATTTGGTATGGAATTTTCTTTTTTCAATGAAAATCTTTTATTTCAGTTAAATTCAGTTTACCGAATTTTCGAATATATAACGAGCTAGAATTGAATTTCCTGTATCGAGTTACAATTTACTTAGATAAAATACAACAATATCAATACTATTAAATCATAAAATGTTAGTGTCATTAAACTTTAGCGACATGTGGATTATCCACCTATTAGCGTCATAAACTGTTAATGAAAGAATGGCCTACACAAGTACATCTACAGAATACTAGACAACTAGTACCCTTTAAAAAATATTAGCGAATTATAAATTAACGTCTAAAAGCAACTAGTTAAATTCGTTAAAGTTTTTTACTCGCTAACATTTTATCAATTTACAGTATATCAATCTCAATAATATAGTTTGTTTTTTGAGGGGGTATGTTTTAAAATTATTATCTGTTCAACGATATCATTACGGTACAAAGTTGAAATGAGTTTGGCAAAGTGAAATCAGGCTTATTTCACACAGTGCCCGAGTAATTTGTCTGCACATGAACGTCTGCGTTTGTGTGGGTATTGCGGATGTGTGCGGTAGAGTACGCTATGCCACGGCCCACCCAGAGATGACACAAGGCAGCACTGCACATGTATACTCATTAAACTAAAATCACGAAGTAAAACTACACCCACATCTCCATGGTGACGTATAAATTAAACAGGGGTGCGTGCTTAGGTATGCAACTCTCTCTGTGAAACAGTTAGCTCTGGTGGAGGTTTATTGCCATGGCGATACGATAATGCAGGTACTATTCTCGTAGATGCGTGGGGGGGGGGGGGTTATTTTTCCAATGTGTCACAATTCCAATTGCTGTAGATTACTTAGTTGTTGCCAATGTGATGCCATTGTGATGCCATTGTGATGCCAATGAAATGCCAGAATGATGCCAATGTGATGCCATTGTGATGCCAATGTGCTGCCAATGTGATGCCAATGAAATGCCAGAATGATGCCAATGTGATGCCAATGTGATGCCATCTGTGTGCAGGACGCAGAACATGGGAAGAAAGGACAGTGAAGCGTCAGGACATCCAGCGTCCGAGGGCAGTCGAGTGTACATTATGGAGGGACCCGTGCAGCTGGCAATGGTGAGTCAATAAGTCAACTCTTCAGTCGAACTCTCTCAGCCGTGATATCAGCCCGTTCTTGAAAGCGGCTTTAAACCCCAATTAACAACAGTCGAACTCTCGACAAATCGCAAACCATTCCAGACACATCATCTGGACCCGATTTCTCAAAACAAAACTTGAGTTTGAAATTTTACTCAGCTCAGATTTCTCCCATTGACTCAGTGTTGTAACTTGAAAACAAATCTGGGTTTGAGTTTTTACTCAAGTTTCAACATTGTCAATGAGAGCAATCTCAGTTGAGCAAAATCTCAATCTCAAGTTTGTTTCGAGAGAACTGACGGGGTCAGATAACATACATAACACAAATATACAATAATATATTATATTCCTGTTTCATAAACACAAATAAACAATAGTATATGTATATCTGTTTCATTAATACATTTAAACGTCGGTTAAACATACATGACTTGCCTGTACCTAATTGTCTCCCTTATATAGCCAACAATGCACTATGTGACATTTGTCGATAAATATATTGTTGAAGCAACACACGTTTGTTTGTGTTATGCTTCCGCCTACCGAAAATAACTCTGTCAATTTCTGGCTCCGTCAATAAAGCACATAATGCCTGCAAAGAATATCTCTCTTAGATTTACAGAGGAAGCCATTGAGGTTTTATTTTATACTGGTGTGCATATGTAAATTAGGTAAACATTCTTCATGGAAATCTGTTCCAATTACCGTCTTTGTACAGAATGTTTGACATCGCGACCTTTCGATTGAACACCCCTACCTGGGTTTATTTAGTATCTGTTTTTTCTTACTGGAATATATATTCTGCCATACTAGTATTCAGTGTCCAAAGTCAACTGTTATCTAAACTTTACAGTAGTGAAATGTCTGTTGTACTGGAAGTGCTCGTGCCTGGTGAAAACAGCGATGCCGAATTTGATACATAATTCTAATTGTTAGTATTCAGTAAATGAAAATATCACCGAGATTGTTTACATATCTAAACGTATCGCTATGCTATTGACAAATCATAGACCACTATTTGTACATTAAATATGGCATGCTGGCTGGAACCTGTTGTCATTGGAGAGGTTATGTTTAATTATTCTTTCATGTCGTGAATTATTTGTCGTAAATATTGAGTCCCTGGCAATGCGATGTTTGAACACGTGCTATAAAATAAACTAGTGGGACAAGAAACTGCACTCTAAGTGTTTGCTTCGCCTTTTGCTGAGACTTCTTACAGGTAAATTGGGCAGTGTGTTGCGGGATATTGTGGTACTGTGGTATCGTCACATGTAGAGAGGTATCGCCTACAGATATGACATCAGACACACTAGGTAATTGTACACTGCAATGTGGCATCATCATGGTATCGTCACATGTAGAGAGGTATCAGAGCTCTACAGATAGGAACCACCGGACACACTAGGTAATTGTACAGTATATTGTGGTACCGTCCTAGTATTGTCACATGTAGAGAGGTATCACATCCAGATAGGACCACATAATAGTAATATAGTGTGTGTGTGTGTGTGTGTGTGTGTGTGTGTGTGTGTGTGTGTGTGTGTGTGTATATAATGGGATTTTTTTTTTAAATACTAGTAATTAAAATTACTAATTGAATACCTGAATTGATTTCACACTAGGTAAGGTAATTACTAAAAATAAATCCAATAAATTCTAATTAAATACTAGTAATATAAAGCTGTTCTATTGAAGCTTGTTCTTAACCCTTTTAATGCTGGATACAACTTCAGATGCTCTATTGAGCCATGGTTGTGATTAGTCCAGCTTGGAGATTGATTATTTACAAATACTTTACAGTCACAACACTCCTCTGCACTCACAAAATAAATGTTTGATGAATTACATATCCTTTCCTCAAACCACTGCTTGCAATTATGTTTGAAATTATTTTATATGCACAGTACACAGTAGTTTTGATCTCAACAGTCATTAACTTGTTCTATTCAAATAATTATCAAACGGTTAACTGAAATAATCCAGGATTATCCCTGCCACATGCCTTAATCCCTGCCACACTCCGCGAGTCGGAGACGTTATACAACTTGTTGTACAAGGACCACCTGTGGTGATTGCAACGATTGACCAGCATTACCTGATGTGACGATCGAAATTATGGAAAAAAAATAAAGTGTTATTTTTGTAAAAAAAATAAATATTTAAACAGAATACTAGTATGTGATGAAAAGTTTATGGTCTCATAATATATTCACAACTGTGTTTACAATGTTATGACATTCTATTCAGCCCTGAGTCTTCAATGTTGTGACATTCTATTCACCCCTGTCACTGTGTTTACAATGTTATGACTATATTCACCCCTGTCACTGTGTTTACAATGTTATGACATTATATTCACTTATGGGTGAAATATTCTCGCAGCGACGTTAAGCAACAAACAAAATCAAATCACATATATTCACCTGTGTGTTTACAATTTTATGACATTATGTTTACTTCCATGTTGTTGTTTTTTTCCTTCCAGGGCATGCAAACCCAGGACAGATACCTCTTCCTCTTCAACGATCTTCTCCTTATCGCCAAGCAGAAGTGAGTCCATCTTGGATCTGAGCCTAATCTTAACACAAATACAACAATTTGGACAGGGATCCATCGTATTTGCAGAGAGCTGAAACATATTGGAGTGGAGATCACCGTTTCAGGCGGTCATTCCTGGAAATAATCTTCTCAAATACCCCAGTAGTATCGAAGTTCAGTAAAAGCAATTTCAGCATAATTAAGTCACTATTTCAACATTGCTTTAACTTTTCTTGGCCTTCACGAAATTCTTCTTTTCTTTCTTATTTCCTGTTGGGTGTTTTATACAAGGAAGATCGTCATGGGTCTGTTTGTACTAAATTCGAAATCAATTCCTTTTTTTTTAATACTGTTAGGAGTACCTCCCTGTTTGTAATGAGGTTTGTTGCTGAGAAATCCAATAGATGGCAGATCTGTACTAATAGTCTCTATACCGTGCCCAGT
The DNA here is from genome assembly GCA_032355325.1 of Clypeosectus delectus. Classification (NCBI taxonomy): domain Eukaryota; kingdom Metazoa; phylum Mollusca; class Gastropoda; order Lepetellida; family Lepetodrilidae; genus Clypeosectus; species Clypeosectus delectus. Next base: position 16,162 of record JAULBO010121106.1, on the reverse strand, counting down.
CTGTACGATTTTTTTTGTTAGCTGTTAAATAGCAATAGTTAATCCCCATGATATTAACTGGTTACAGGTTCACACGCAGAGTAACCCACAGTCATAGTAAACAGGATCAAGTTGATTAATGAAATAGTGAAATTATTATTTTTCCCCTCATGTCCCTGTAGTCGTGGAATTGCCCCTTTGTCTTCAGAGAATTTGTATTAATTTTAAAAGATACATTGTCAGCATCAAGCAATAAAATTGCATTGAATTATTAATTATGTTGTGGTGCATGGTCCTGTGCATTTCATGGTACGAGACAGTAAGAGATGGTGGTGTGAATGTTAAAACATTCTGGCGCCTGCAACACGGCAGCTTGGGTTGTATACTCCTCATGGAGTTGAGAGGGAAACCGATTGCATAATTATTATTATTTCAGATCCAGTACGACGTTCAAATTGAAGAACCGGATCCAACTCTGCGACATCTGGATTGCGCATTGCATCGACGAAGTCACCGAGATCACTCGTGCTCACGACCGGTCTGTGGTCATCGGATGGCCCACCACGAACATCGTCGCCACTTTCAAAGACATCGACGCCAAGGAGAAGTGGCTGGCAAAGCTCTCTGCGTGAGTGTTCATCTTATTAAGACACTGAGACATGTCCAAAACCTTGTGGTGTCACCTTAGGCAAGTGACTATAGATGCCTCTGTTTACTCAGCAGAAAATGGGTACCTGGTAGGAAGAGATGGTGATGTGAATATTTACCATCTAGCACATGCAACACAGCAGCTTGGGTTATATACTCCCCAGGGAGTTGAGATGGTCTCTGATTGCACAGTGATCTATTGTCCTGGGTAATATATATGTTCTTTCAACATGTCCCTGTGTGGCGTGGAGTTACAGCAATATAAATGTACTATTATTATTATTATTTGTATTAATATTATGATTGACGATGATCATCGCATATTGGTGAAAGATTCCCCCAGTAACGTTAAGCAACAATTCACTTTATTACCCTTTTTGGTATAATAAAATATTTATAAATCACTTACTAATTCATTGAAAACAAATTACCTTGAATGCAAATGCACTGGTCAAAGACTGTTGGAATTATTCTTAATATGTCGGTACAATTGATTGTTTTATTCTGAAAATAAATGATATGAAGATTGCACTGAAAGTATATTTAGTTAAAAAACAAACAAAACAAACAAACAAACATTGTGTATTCAAAGTGAAAACCTTTTGTGATATTATTGACTTGCACTGTAAACACAAGTGTATTGATTAAATATGAAAATAATGATAAATGTTAGTTCATTGAAGACAACCAAATGTAAATAGTAGGGTTTGAACAAAATGTATCTTATAAAATCTTCAAAAGTTCTATATGCCTTTCCTAGGGTTAAGGAAACATTTTGGTTTGAGTTTTTTAAAACAAAACAAATGTGTTCTTATCAAATTGTGCAGACACCGACATTGGACTGACAAATGGATTGTGCTGGCCAAATAGCAAAAGTAAAAATAAAGAGTTTTAAAAAAACAATTAAATACACACTAATTCTGTCTCCCTCACATCTTAACGACAGTGGATCCCTGACTGTGACTCGATATTTTTGTGAGACGGCAAAAAAATAATCTATCAGAAAACAGATGCCTCAGCAAAACGGGACCCATTGTGCTTAGGTTAGAAATCCGATTTCCGGACATGTATTGTCAGGCACTCTGTTACAGCCAAGTTCAGGAAGAGAAGTTGAAGGAAGAGTCGCGGACGACCCAACTGAAGGTTGTCAACAAGAGCATCATCGACCACGTACGTACACAGTCACGACCCTCACAACGTACCCCCGGGTTTGTCTCCGCACGTAGAAACAACACGCAACAAGTGCAGACGAACCCACACATTCGACAGGATCACAGTCTTAAGAGAATTTTTACATAATGATCAGCAAGCAAACAGTAGTGACATGGCAATATCCGATGGGTGCATGTGGCCCACATTTCTATACCTATATCCTAGCACATGCACCAATAAATAGGTTTTATACAAATCGGGATGTGAGACTGGGCACGGTCTAGACTCATTACTTGCAGCGTCAAAACTGGCGCTCCGATAATGTAACACCACCACCTGGTGGAGTCATTTTGCATGGCAAACCCCTTTGGGTGGCTTAGTGGTTAGAGTGTCGGCTGGGAGAGTGGAAGGTCGAGGGTTTGATCCCTGGTTCTGTCATACCGATATATGTTAAAGCATGGTACTTGTTCTTCTGTTTGGCAATCCCGATTAAAAGGGTGTTAGAAACGACTATTTATATTCAAACTCCAGCAATATTCCAGTGAGCTAGAACTATAAAACTTGTGGAAATCCAGACAACTGTAGTACCAGCAGACATACATACACATGCAATGTAAACAAAAACAATCAACTTATTGGAAATGAGTTCTGAAAAAAAAATGGAAAAAGAAAGAGACAGGAAGACACAATGCTTCTGAAGCAAACGTTTCGTATTGTCTCTCTCGGATTGATCTGTTTATGATAGCGTCTTCTCCGTTAATGAGACCACAAGACCTGGAGCCGATTCGGCACGACTTGTAGCAAGGTGTAAACACGCTTCTACAACATGAACGTTTGGGTTGGTAGGCCAGTGGACTCTGATGTCCGTAGTAACCAATATCCTCTTCTGAAGTTCTTCGATCTACATTCACCATTGCACTTCCTAAACAGAGGGTGGTCGTGTTGGCTTGCACTCCCAATATCGGATTCTGTATTTGGACGGACAAATCTGTCTCCAACTATTCCAGAAATACTTGTTTTATTTAAATAGCTAAAAAGCGTTAATTAAAAAAATATATATACTGTATATATATTTTTTAAGGATATTCATTGATAAGTTTTATTTCACTAACAAAAGAAGTCGTCATTGCAAAATTTCTGTTACTGTAAATCATAAAATGTTAGCGTCATTAAACGTTAGCGACTTGTGGATTATCGACCTATTGGCGTCATAAAATGTTAACGGGAGCATGGCCTACACATGTACATCTACAGAATACTAGTACTCTTTAAAAGATATTAGCGAATTAAATGTTAACGTTCAAGCGCAATTCGTTAAATTCGTTAAAGTTTTATGCTCGCTAACATTTTATGATTTACAGTATATTGGATTTATATATACTAGTAAGTAAAATATTTCCCTAACTATGTGATTACGAAATTGTTGTATATTGTATAAGGGAGAAAACATCCTTCAGCAACGTTAAGCTAGCAGAAATTCACCAATGTTGAAATATTATTATGTAGAAATTATATATGAAAATATCTTGCATCAATCATTTGGATTTTGAATTACATGTTAACCACGCGTAAAGCATGACATAGGTATTGTCATTTGCAAACTTTACAATCCTACCCTGACAAGAATAGCTATTGGCTCACAGTAAATAACAGTAAACTAAAAGAGTTTATACATTAACTTTTGTAGAACTACTTGACACCTCTCAGATCAAACTTCCTATACAACAGTGTCATTGGCCACCAAACATCAGTGTCATTCAGAATTGGTCTTCAAACATCAGTGTCATTCTAAATTGGTCGTCAAACAGTTCAAACATTGCAGCGATTGTCTTCTTACCGGCCAGTAGCTTGCAACAATGCCTCTGGAATGCAAAGGATGTGCACATCATTGTAAAAATGTGACACATTTAAATTGAAGGTGTCACTTAATTGAGAGACTAACTCAGGGATTAACCTGTCGTTGTTTTCATTTCCTGAACAAGGGTGTGGGTGTGTGGATTCCAATCTAAACAGTTTACTTTACATTTGACAGGCACTTTCTCATCTGGAATGTATATTATTTCTCTTCTTGGCAGATGTTTAATGTTTTCTTTCAATTCATCCTATTATTTCAGCATGTCAAACATTTGCCTTTTGACTAAGGTTAGGAATATACATCTTGTACAAGTTGTATAGATACGTATGTTAGTATATGGTGGAAGTATGCAGTTTTTATCACCAAGACATTTGTACCAGATAAATGTTTTACATTACAGTGCACTATTACCTTAAATTATGATATCATCAAATATCAACTGATTATTTTTTACTCATTCACCATGACTTTTTGTCTTTATTAATTATTATAACAAATTAAACAAATGTACTATGTTGTATTTTTTGTATTTTTCTAGAAAAAGTGCACAGTGACGGTTAACAACACTTGCGAGGCCAGAGATGTTCTGAGGATGTGTATGGAACAGCTTCTCATACCAGTAAGTTTATCCATTACTATGTACTAGTATGGCACCCTACTTGCTCCTAATACTATCAGGGAAGTATGCAGGTGTAAGTACAGTGGTAGGTTCTTGGATTTGGGAGCCAAAGGTCGCCGAGTTCAAGGCCACATCGAGGGCTGTGCATCAATGTCCAGAGAAGATACCTGATGGTTCACGATAAGATGCATTGTCTGGTCTTTTGCAGTATTGTTGTTTTTTCCGTTCGCCTTCCGACGTGGCCAATTTCTGCAGACCTGACTCAACTAGGGTCGCATGTGTGTCAGCTTCCATCTTGTACGGGTGGCACTGTTGTCAGAGGAGAGGTCTGTATAGAGGCAAGTTAAGTTGCCTGTTGACCGATCCCATTTCATGTTCCTCTCTGTGTTGTCATTCTTGGTTCGTGACTTCCAGTTGGTGCTCGCAGGTTTACTGCAACACTTGGCATAACATGTGTTGTAGGTTTACTCTTGCTGTCGATTGGTATGAACGAACAAAAATCCTGAAAGACCTTCTAAAATCAAACTGGCCTAAAATTCAATTGCCATTCAGACAGTCACTTCTAACTAAAGTGACAAGTTGTATGAGTGCAAAGATCTTGAAAGCTGCTCTAAACAGCATTTTAAAAGTAAAATTAAAAAAAAAAAATATTGTATACTAGTAATTGTTTACAATGTGAAATTGCTCTGAATACCAATAACAGTCCCTATTCATCGCTTGCTGTATCCTAACTACCCTACTAACAGGCTGGGAGGTAGATCAAACTATATAAACCGAAAAGTTCAGAGTTTGAACCCTGTCCACAGGGCTTTACTTCCACCACAGCGGAGAGCACTCTCACTTACAGGCTATTGCGATACAATGTCTACACTCCAGTCTACCACCCTGCGAACTGGTTAGCTCCTAATAGGCTAATAACAGTAAGAAAGCTCCAGACAACTCCTTACGTTCATGTACTAAAAGAGTTGAAACCAGTAAAACGGTAAATAAAATAGTTCCAGCTACTAGTATATTGTAACTACAAAGACTGTTCTATCACCTGGTTTATTGTTTAATCTTCTGCTGGATTAATCTCAATCACATTTACAAAGGGCATCTCTGGTTGCCTACAGCAAGGAAAAGGTTAACAGGGTCGACATTATAATAAGCATTGATGATTTTGACATCAATGATTAATGACTTTGAATTGATTGAGTATTATCAAAATCCTGTCTGAAGAATGACTATCAAACCCATGTATTGTTACAGTATTTAACAGCTATAATATTCAACAGCTATAATAGCTGGATACCTTGTTTTTGCAGGTAGAAAAATGTCAGCTTTCAATTAGCACGTACATAATTAAGGCACTGACTTCCACATCTTTTGAATTATAATCCTGATTCGTGTCACTGTTTATATAGACAAATGTCAGACTGGTCAATCACAGCAACTCCTGATGGCATTAGGATTGTCTTATAACAGTAATGCTTTTGTTTTTAGAGGAAAGTAGCAATAAAACTGAACAATAGGTCGGCCCCAGAGGGCCTCTGTGTTGTCACAACAATAGGAGGTAGATTTGTGTGCAGGCCATGCATCCGATAACAAGGAAAACACTGCTACTGTTAATTGGCCACTAATTGACATCCCTTCATTATGCTGGATGGGGGTTATGGGGGAGGGTTAATCCGTCTCGTAAATCTGCAGATTAGCAACAATGGCATTGTAGCGATCAGTGCGTCCGTTTTCCAACTGGTCATTGGTCGCGTCTGCATGCTTTCGTCGTCCACTTCGCCGTCCTGTGTGCTGGTCAGGAGTTTATACACTGTTGATCTGCCGGTGGGCTGCTTAAAGACGGACTGGGTCTGGAGTGTTTGTCCGAGGGACGCTTTGGGATTAGCATATTTGGTTAGCTAGCCGTTGGTCTACACAGAGAGGCCAAATCTGGAAACGGATTTCGTTGTGTTCTAGAGGCGAGGGAGTGGAACAAGCGTCAGACATTTCGATCGTCTGCTTGCAGTTTGTGGTGGTGCACGTGCAGACAGGCAAGCACACGTATTCTCATTTCTGACCTGGAGGAGTTGGACCTATTTTTAATCGGATCGGTGGAATTCGCAGATGGATGTGGTGCATATTGCATTGAAGGATAACTGGACAAAGTTACTGTTTGAGTTGTGTTTACATGGTAGACCTACCAACCATGCCATGTGCTCGGCAGAAATTCTTGTCAATGAGCTCAAGCTTTTTACACAAGCTAAAGGTACAAGTCAATTGTGTGTCTTTAAAAAGTTGCTCGGTGCATTTATAGTGGTTACCCGTGCAGCAATTCACTGCTTGCATGAATCATGTATATTTACCTACTATTGTTAGCCTGATCGGTCATCAATTTGGCCAAGTTTATGCAGTGGATTAGTCATAGTCCAGTGACATTAGCAGTATCTTTTTAGCCAATTCTCAACATTTAATTTGAATTTCAAACTAATAAATCAATGTACTATCTAATAAGCCAGGCTACAATGTAGGTATTTTATTTTAATAATTAGATGTATAATTTATTTTGTAAATATAGAATGTCAGAACATTTTTCTAAATCCGTATTTCGTGTCTGTTGTATATTCTGAATACAGTGTACCTATATTTTGTTTCTGTGTGTTTGAAGGAGGGAGAACAGAAGGACTACCAGCTGTGGGTCCTAACAGGGAGGGAGAACGCGTACCCACTCATAGGTAAGCACAACATTTCCAAATGTTTTTCTTTTTTATCTCCTTGGCATGTTGACTTCCATTGGGATCCAGTTGTATGCCAGAGGTACTACTTTCTTTGAAACTGTAGTAATATTAAGTATCGCTGGGATGTGAGGATGGACATTATGGGTTGTGGAACCATTTGTTTTTAATGTATTTATTTACAGACTAATACTCCTAAAAGAGCATTAGTTGTTGACATTGTACTCTGTGTATGTACCTGTGCCAGTTGCTTATACATACAGCTTCGAGAAGCAATGTTATGCTTTGTTGGTGACTTAGAAATGTTTGTAACCCATAAGTACTTTGCTAGTGATGAACTCAGTGAAAATAACAAATGGGCTATAGATCCTGTGCTTAATACAGAGTTCACCCGGTGTGACAATTTACAGTGTCAAATACGAGGACACAGATATGAAAGGATCTTTCAATGATTCATAATATTTTTATCTTCTTCTGCACCATCCAGTCAAGTTCAAAACTATCTGATAATAAACTGATGTTCCTAGTATGACATAACAGTTGACCCCCATTTTCTCTGCAATTCCATTGGCTGTTGACCGACCTGAGAACTCTTCCGCCTTCAATGACTTTCAACTCCCTCTTTTAAATATTATTTCACTCTTTTAAAAAAAATATATATTCAACACACTGCGATAAATATTATGAGAGAAATGGAAAGTGATATCGCAGAGAATATCAGTTTCATTGTCATCACGCTTTAAATCGTCTCGACGTGACACCGTGTTGATATCATTTTGATAATGCTCGAGTACCGTCTCCACATCTGACCGAAATTCACCAATCAGACCACAGCGAGAAGATAACATTGTCATCACCTGATATGGACCTGTAACGGCACGCAAGCGAGAGAGTTTGAGTGTAAGACACCACCAGGCCCTGCTGTGAACGGGTGACGACAGTCCCAACAGTACAGTCGACGACAGTCCCCACTGCAAGACTGGCTATCTTGCTTACTTTGCCCTGCACTCTGCCTAGCGCAGTGAACCGTCGGGAAAATCTCTGCATTAGGTTCATGTTTATCTGTGTAACCATTACAATCGTCAGGGAAAATTTCGCATCAATTTTCAAATAGTTTTATTTCCTACAAAAGTCTGATGCCCTGTTAATGCGCCATTATTATATAGATAAAGGATGAGGTATGTTGATAAATTGCATAATCCCAGCTGTAGATTATTATGACTCATCTACAAGGTTAACCTTCTCCGTGCTGAAGGCAATCAGAGATGACCTATTCCGGTAATTAAGAGGGTTAAGAATCGAAATTATGTATAAGTTTTTGCAAACAAAATCTGTATTTAATATCTATTTTACATTATGTTATGTTAAATATTAAGTAAGGAAAAACATTTAAGGACTCCACCATTTGTTTTATATTCATTTATTCAAAATATTGTATAAATGAGTTTGTAATATTTAGAATTTCGTAGACGTCATATACATTTCATGCATTTTTTAGGTTTACGATCCTCTAAAAAACACACATATATAATCTTTGTGTGTTGTTACCCTGAGGCTGAATGCAAAGATGCTTCTACAGGAATGCCCCCCTTTGAACTCTTACAATAATGAGTACATCTTATTCACAACAAATTAAACATGCATGGCCGAGCAAAAATTGACATGAATTCCCTTTTTAACTTAGTCGGTTATTAAATATGAACCTGCATGTAAGTGTTGAACCCCGCCCAGGAGATGAACGAACGAACGAACGACATACGTCTGTGTGCACGGATGGACGCTCTCCATTCGGGTGTGATGTCAGCAGTTCAGACTTCTATCCAGCGCGGAAAGTTGCAGGTGTGCTGTTTTCATTCCCAGCACTGGGTGTAGTCGGTTGACTTTGATACACATCAGAGACTCGAGACTTTCTTCACGTCGCGCTGGATACATCGCAACAAATCTCGCTTTTCCACCGACCGTGTTCGCATTCGAGACTCTTCGCAGTAGGAGGAGGAAATATCGGGATTCCACAAATGGTGACTGTTCCCATTGCGAAATACTGAAACGATGCTCTGGAGGAATGAGGGCTACTTAGTCGCGGACCTTGAAACCGGTAAACAAAACTAGCCGCTGTTTAACATCATTTGTGTACATTTTTGTCTTCATCTCCGGGGCATAGCTATGTATCTCGAATTAAGTAGCAATGATCGTGGTGTTTGCAAACACGGGTTACAAGTTTGATGTTTTATACAAACAATGAAATTATATTACATGTTCTAAAGATGGTGCTTCACTCAATGTTACCATGCCTCAATATTTGTCTGCATGGTAATTTAGAAACAGATTGTACGCTGTTATTCCTCTCCACAGCAATTCAGTTCATCGCTGTTTGTTTGTAGAGTAAATTGATTACTTGGTCTGTGCAATTTCAAGGGTCACAGGCATATTAACCGTGTTTGTGTCGATTACACTTACAGGACCTCAATGATATAAGGTGTAAAGTCCACAAGTCTGATAGACCAATCAGTTATATCATACCTACAAAAGCTGTGATATCAGCACCTTCTTGAAAGTGTCTTTAAAATCCCAATCCAAAAATATAACCTCTACAAGCTCAGAGTATACTAACCACTCATTGTATCACTTTCGTTAACGGGAGGATTTTTTAGTTGGGGAAGACTTTTTTTTTTTTTTTTTTTGGAATTTCTCTTGTTCATCCTAGTCCAAGAGTAGGTTTATGAATCCCAATAATAATTCCCCAGTAATACAACAGTGTTGCATAGCTGTGCAGTGGGGGCCAGTTTTGTTTAAAGAGATCAATATTTATTGCATGTTTGTTGAACAGCAGACATGATGTGTTATTTCACTGTGTTACTTTACTGCATTACTTCACTACATTAATTTACTGCGATCTCACTTTACTTTACTGCATTACTTCATTGTGTTACTTTACTGCATTATTTCACTGCATTAATTTAATGTGTTAGTTCACTTTACTTTACTGCATTACTTCACTGCATTACATCACTGTTATCAAGAACAATGTTTCAATGTTTCAATGTTTCAAAAGAGATAGTGAAAAGCTGATAAAACTTTTTATCTGGAATTTTTAAAAATCCACATTAGACATGGACTTTTTGGATATTAAATAATTCTAAAAAATATGTGCACCTTGAATGCATTTATTATGATAATTCTGTCTGTATCAGCCCTGGTTAATGGGGTCTTACTGTAACAATAAGCTATTAGCAATCTCCTCCTTCCCGTCTTAAGCCGCTTGATGGACAACAAACACTGCGGAATCGCCATACTCAATCTCTCCACCCCGAGAAAACAATTTGATCTCCAGAGATAGGAATACATTCATTTGTTGCTAAACATGCTATTAAGATCCATTAATTGAAGGTGCTTTCCGGATATCATCTACAGTAGCAGTCCTATTCATCTAGTCCGGATCGCCTTCAGAAGCTTGGAAAGAATGCTTCATTACTATGCGTATTTATCCCAAATGAGCATTTCATGGTTTGCTATTAATCTGGACTGATTGTAGCAATGAGCCAAGAGCTACAAAACTGTGGTGACGGCGAGGACACCATAACACTACGCTGGGCACTCCCCAAGTCTCGCCACTGTCCAGCAAGTCAACAATATGTTAATAGTTATATACCTGTGCACCTTTTGGCGAAGCTCTCGTCTACACTGAGCGACCACAGCACTCTCGTATCTGTGGATTTCGTTGGTTGCACACCTATCCCGACATCATTACAGCTGCTTCTAAACCAGTTTTCTTTCACCGCATTATTACGGACAATTACTGCACTGAACGCACGCTTAGCGTATAGAAATTGGGGGAATAGAAAGCACAAGATGTTTAGTTGAATGAACATGAATTCGTACTAAAAAATGTTTCATAACCTCAGGGCTGCGGTCACAGGGAACAAAAGGATGCTACTGGTTGATGTCATTAAGTACTAATTAACAGGGACAATTACCAATTAATAATATAGACTCATTTTTAAAATGTACTTTCAAAAGTGGTATGAAAAAACATTTTGAAATCATATTTCTGACTAAACAAATGTTTGGTTTGTTTTTGTTTGTATTGTTCTGAAAGTTTTTCACTGAGCTAATACCTCTGATTATAGAAATCCGAACTTGTTTAATTTCTAAATCTACAATATATCTAATTGAAAGAAGTTTGAAATACAATGTGTCAATTGTTTTCGAATTGTGGTTTTAATCCGCTTTCAAGAACATGATCATATTACGGCTACATTGTTTCAGTAAGCAACTGTGTATTTAACTTCTTGTTATTAATGGACCGAGTTAGTGGCGACACGAGCAGCATGTACATTGGGATACTGAGACTGCACTGGACATAGTCATGTATCTGTGTCCTACATTCCTATCTAATGGGTCCAGCAGATGACCAGATTGTAGTCCAGTTGTCGCGTGCATCCATTGGGGCAGTGCTGCGTAACTCAGACCAGAATGCAGAGCAGAACACAGTAGCAGAACTGGTAGCAGAACTGGTAGCAGAACAGCAGAACTGAGTGGTGGTGCAGCAGCAGCAGCAGCAGCACACCTACTGTGGGGTGTGAACACCCGCAATCCGGCTAATCAGTCACGGCTATCTTTGCCCAAGCCTAATCTCTTACCTATTGTGTTTACACACACATTGTGTCCTATTAAGTTCCCATGAGCACGCTTCAGTATGCAGTGGAGATGGACTGTACTAGTCACTGGGCAGAGGTTGACTGGACCTGTACACAGTGACAGTTGCATGCCACTGGACTGTTGTTGAATCGACTCCACATGGATTATTGGATACAAATTCTGATATTATTTGGATAAAATCTCTGATGAAGTAAGGTGTCAGATGTGAGATTAGATGGACGAGCAGTTCGCGAAGATCAGGAATTGTTTGCGGGGGAGCGATACTGAGATGGCTGTGCGAGCATGTGGGATAACTCTGCTGCATCGCTGCCTGTCTACCATCTCGGGTTCCTTGTCGTTTTCCACTCCGATCATCATAGCTATCGAGAACCGCACTATTTTTTGTGGACCAGGAATACCAACCATTGCCACGGAAACACCTTGATCTGCCAGTGCTGTGACTGCGATGCAATGTTTTGTCTGTGTTGTCGGTTTCGTTACGTTCTGGATGTGACACAAGCGTCCGAGATAGCTACAAGTGAGTCGGCCACAGTCCGAGATAGCTGTCGAGGACCATCCTGATTGTGGAAAATAAGCTTTGACTCAGATTATAGATACCTGGATGATGATGTGTGTCCGTCGTTAGTCACTTGTTTGGGTTATATACAGGAACGTATTTACAAATATAATCAGTTATGTCGGCATACATGCGATACCTACAACATCATACAATTGCTCTGTGGTTTAATGGTACATTTACATCATTAATTAATATTCTTTCATGTGAATTCTGTAGACGTTATTCTAAAACAACCCCATCTAGTTTCTTGTTTTATCATTTTGAATGAATTTGAAGTTTGTAACATAGACCTGTTGTTTCTAGTAGAAATATTATACTATATTGATGCCCTTTTGTATTGATGTTCCAATTCCTGATTTCCTACTGGTAATTAACTGTGTTTGGGTTTTTTACAAATGTAATATTTTATTATATTTAATATTTAATATTATTTTTATCTTTATTTTTCTTTTCTTATCTAAACCTTTGAACATGAACAGCATGAACAGAAGCTCAACACAGATGTTAACAAATATATTTTTAAAAGCCACCTGTTCTTCATATCTGTCAACTTAATGTCCACATATGAAAACTTGACCATCTACTCCAAAAATGTCTAGGATCCCATTTCCTTTCTAACCCCTTCCCACCTCCCCCCCCCCCCCCCCACACCTAACCACCAATGTCCCAACCCCCTAATACCCTACATCCAATCTCCAACCCCCTATTCCCCACACCTGCCCCATACCCAAGCCTCGATCCCTTATTCTCCACCTGACCCCACCCGACATGCGTCCACAGCGTAAACAAACCTGTGACTGATTCCCTCCCCTCCATGTTTCAGGCCATGAGTACCCGTACGCCATCAAGTTGAGTCACGTGCGCGACCTGCTAAAGCCGCGTGGTGACGTGGACAAGGACGTCCTGTCCAACATGGACTCCCTCATGGAGGAGTCCCACAACACCAAGGTCGAGTTCGTCCTCAAGCACAAGAAGTCGCCGAAGAAGCATGTCCTCGGTGAGTCTCGGGAGTCTTCAACTCTCTCTGTAGGCAACCATTGCAGCGAGTCTCGGGAGTCTTCAACTCTCTCTGTAGG
>JAULBO010121084.1:0-10417 GCA_032355325.1 Clypeosectus delectus | reverse complement strand
GATAAGGTGTAACTAAAATCAAAGTCAGAAATGGTCTCGATACGTAAACATAGATCAGGTTTTTGTGTAATGCTTAAGCTACTTCGTGAGTGAGTGAATTGTTGCTTAACGTCCCAGCGAGAATCTCTCACCCATACGCGACGAAGCTACTTCGTGGTCATCCCTTGTTTATTGTTCTATAGGTCGATGTAGCCGCAGCCACTTACACCTAATAAGTAATAATACTTCGTCGCAGGTGACAGTTATCGGGAAACAACCATGCATGCGTAGATTACCTATTCAATTCGGATTGATAAAGACTAGACATAACTCAGAATAGATACAAGGTATTAATTATTAATCCATCTATTAACCGTAGGTCCAAGTGACAGGCAAAACAGGACCAGCAAAATATCCTAGTCTCCATTCTTGAACCTACAGCCATTGCTTTCAGAACTTTCATTCATTACATTCTCATTCAAGGTAAGCCCCGTTTATACGTTGTTTCACCTAAGCCGAGAAGCTTATTATTATCGTCGTCAAGCTTGATTGACGGCAGAGGGGAAGGTCTATCAAACCTAGGAAGAGCGCAGTTGGCCGACTGCGCGATCTGCGTAACTGAAAAATATGGCATGCACTCGCAAATACGTTGCTATATAGCTTGATTATACCGTGTCCAGCATATGCCATGCTACACAGTCCAAGCAGACAATCTCTATGTACCATAGCAAGTTGCAAACTTGTTAAATTACTCACTGCATATGACGTGACACCCGTCACTAGCTACATATATTTATTTTTAATATTGTAATTGTCAGTTTGGAACATGTATTTGCACAAGTTAGTGAAGGTTGTGAAGGTATTATAACAACAATCCATCAAAATGTTAGTTTTATTATTAATATTATTATTAATGTACACAATAAGCAAATAATAGTATCCGGAGAAAAAAATATTCATCGAGCTCAATGTCTTTTACACCACCGTATACGTGTACGTTCGCTCTGATTGGCTCTTGTGCTAACCCTAACTCGAGGACAGTGAACGTTGTTACACACATCGTTTTCTAGAGTCAAATCCGTCAACATTCTACCGTTATAAGTATAAGCGCATTTTAACCATGAACTATGTAAACAAAGCCGTGATAGTATACCTTTAATCCAAACCGGATAAAAAATATAGTCGCTACCAACACGCATCATGCATCGCATGCGTTTCCAAGTGACAAGTCAGACCCGTTAACGGTAGCAAATGAAAGTCTAAGGAGCTTTACACTTAATTCCTTTGTCATATATCCCGTTGATGTTATATGCAGATTTCCCTATAATGTAGTAAATTACAGCCTGAATCTAACGTAGTTAGCAATGGCGAAGCAAGCCAGTGTGCCACCAACATAGCTGATCGCGGGGAGGTATTGGTAATCTGAGAACCAGTCCTTGCTTTTACCGTTCAGTACTGAGCGCCAAGCAGCGGATAAACAAGTACCATTTTAAACGTATGTTCGTATGATGCGACCATGGATCCAAACCCCGACCTTCCGTTCTCCGGGAGGACGCTCTAACGACTACGCCACGGAGGGATTCGAACCGGAACCTTGTGTTGTTATTATTATTATTATAACACATACATGTACAGTAGTTACGGGAATAGAGTTGCCTTTCTTGTTTCCCAGCGACAAGCTACGCTAGGTCTAGCTGCTTTGCCCTTTTCCTGTTCACTAGGGTGTTGTTTTCTTTTTCTTTTCTTTTATACCGGCTTAATGAGATATGGGTTTAATATTGACGGCTATATGCCGCTACTTACCAAGATGTCAGAAATACATTCCTGGGAATGTATGAGCACCGACTCAACATTCATTAAGAGCAAAATACTCGTGATATTCCGATAAGTAACTGTGTCTCGGCGTGTGACTTACGTCAGCATTAGGGCTATGCATATGATGTGATAAAAGATCGGTGCAGCGAGGTTGATGATAATTACATAGTTAACGCGTACAAAGGGGACATTCGAAGAAGAGTGTACTTCAAAAGTATGCTTCTGATGTATAGATACCACTTGCCGAGTCTGGACCTGGTTTTGGTATGCCTGTTTTCTATAATATAGTTTTTGCTGAACCAAGAGTCTGGGTTTCCGTAAATCAAGACTAACGTTAATCCAGGTCTACACTAAACCGCATTCGATAATATGGGCCAAACAGTCTGTGCATGAAGAAGTTGAACGACAAAAACTCTGAAAATACGCTCCGGAGTGAGGTATACATTCTCTTACCGGGCAACTACGTGATAAAAGTGTGCAGTATAAATCACTTGAAATGGAATTAAGAGAAAGACTAGATACATTAACCCGTACAACCAAATGCATAGACGGAAAGATTGACACCATTGCATGAACACGAGAAATAAACTGAAATACTCTTAATCGCTAAAGATTCCTGCTCCCGTTGCCGTAACTTTTAATATTTACATAAGACAATTTGATGATGGCATTCAACAAGCTGACACGTATGACGCCGTAGCAGAATATACAATGATAACAAGGTTATCGTCCCTGTTGAATATCCATCTGCTTCGTCGATGGACTTCAAAATGGATACTAGTAGTTTGAATTCGTTTCTGTGATCGGTTTATTTAAATCGTTGTTGATTTTAACAGTCGCCTTCAAGCGTAGAGCTGATTTCGGCAGTATTATAATTATGGGTGGTGTTCATCTTTGATAGTTGCGTGTAGAACTGTTGAAAGGACGGTTGTATAGTATTGAGATCAGTAATACTACAATCGTCACTATGGTAGAAGGGTTTAAGTATCCAATGGTTCGGCGATGGAAGTCATAATGGATACGTTGAAGTCGTTTCTGCTGTACATGTCGTATACAAATTGTGTCCAACACTATTAAAAAATGCAGTCTTAAAATATACATGTATATACAAATATTATATACATAAAAGTTGACACACACTATTTATACGAGCGTCATAAGAAATGTTCTAGGTGAAACGTCTTTCAAATATATTTAACTCGGTGATTCCAATTCTTCTTATTTATGCCGTCTGACCACAAGAAAATCCGCTTGTTAATTCTTCTTTGATTCATATTCCTCATTCTTGCTCTGTGATGTCATGACAGCGGGTATGGGATAGCATAAGCCGATCGAGAAGCTCTGTCATATCAATTGAGTATCTCAGCCTAGGGATATCATAAGAGACTTGCATGCAGCCCACCATCTTGCCTAGGTCACGTGACCTAACTCGGCAAACTCGTACGGCCCATATATTATCGAACGCGGTTTAGTGCACACCTGGATTAAAGTTAGTCTTGATTTACGGAAACCCAGACTCTTGGTTCAGCAAAAACTATACAGTATTATAGAAAACAGGCATACCAATACCAGGTCCAGACTCGGCTTTCCAGTAAACTTCTATCCATAATACCGTTTAAGGTTAAACTCGTGTTTTAGAGCTAATTAAACCTGCTCTAGCCCAGAATTTCTGGCACAGTTTTTAAAGTCAGTGAGATCAAAGCCTATTTAGATATGGGGCTATACGGAATAAAGTACCCCTGCAGGGGTGCGAGGATGGAAATGGGGATACAAGTGCCTGGATGGCATTCCTTGTTCAGCTGTACGGAAGTCGCATTGCAAATCTAGAAGCAATCCATAGCATGCAAAACAATATTATAATGTGTGAAACATTGGCATTACAGCATTTGCCCTCGACCTATGCTGTAGATTATGATACACCGGAAACTCAGGAAACATGCCCTATAACATCCTCGTAATGGAAGTCATGCGGAACATTACTATTGTCAGAATACGACCAGTGTGACCCGACCTATGCCGTACATTTAACATCCAAAGAGCCCCCTAATTTCCGTGCGTGTATCGCCGTCATTAAATGCAGATCCAGGCTGATATGGTCGTGCCAGATATACTAGTATATCAACATGACAACGTTGACAATAGAGCCACATCGGCACATGAAAACGCTGACAATAATATAGCCGGTATTCCAGGTGCGAAACACTGTAATCGAACTGTTTTAGGTTCGCAGCTCTAATTATATTTCTGTGTGTGAAACACGAAATCGCAAATATCACAATTTCAATTCATCCCTCGGTTTGGTCCATTAAGTTCTGAAAGCCTTTTAGTAGCATTTCTAACATATACTTGTTTATAAACAGGTGCTACATCCGTACCAGTATTTGTATGGGCCCCTTTTCATTGCGAATGCTTTCAGTTTCAGTCATGAATAGTTCTAAATTCTAATATAGAACGAAAAGCAATGTTTTATTTTCTCATTACTTCACGGAACTACTTTATATGCGTGATTTGCTTATAATCTATTCCACACCTAGGCTAGTGGCGTCCCAGTCCTAACCCTGTAGCACAACCAATAAACTGTCAGAAGCAGACAGAGGCAATCCGGAACGCTAGCTTGAAAAGGTGTGCGTGAGCGCCGCCTCAAATATCTAAGGAAATGTCACCTGCGGCTATATGTATGGCAGGTGAACATATAGCGCCACTACATCTGAGTACATCATACTCAACGGCCTGAGAACAATAACCTTAAAGACCACTGACAGATGATTTTTTTATTTATTTTTTTATTGTAGAAGTAGTTTGCTTGTGTCAAAATAATAATGTACACACTACTATATCCCTCTTCAAAAAGACATTCCCAGTGAAATAACGCACGTATTGGGTCATGCCAGCTTCTGTATTAAACAAGGTATGCAGGAATGACGTCACACCAGAACCTGGTCACTGTGACATCATTGCAATACTAAGACGTCACAATCCATACACAATGACCACAGGAACAAACAATGGCGAAGCTTATCTCGAAGTTATGCCTGTTGTGACGTCACAAGTTTTATCGACATACCGGTTTTCGTGCACTGGCAGTCACATACTTAAAGAGATCATTTTGACCCACTGAGGTCGCCCTTAAGAAAAATAATCGCGGAGATTGTTTAGCAATATACAATGCTAACATTAGAAGAGAATGAAAATTATATTGGAAATATATAGAATAAATGAAAGAATAAAGAAATAAATGAAAGAATAAAGAAATATATCTATCTATTGGGAGGAAATAAATAGTATCCAATCATTCATTAATAAATAAATACATACATAAATGAATAATTAAATAAATAAATAATTAAATACTAGTAATGATTTGTGTGTATTGTTTTTACTTGTATATACGCGTTGTGATAGTTTGGTATTTTAATAATAATAGGAACCTGCCTATATAGAGCATGGTTCAGATCATATCAAACAGAAACGGTGATTATCTCGACCAAGATAGTGCGAAACCATATTAACTCCACGGGAAATGTTTATACCTGATAGTGATATAAAAAGTCAACTCGTACTCAATATGCGCCAGGTCTATATCATACAAGTGTAATCTGTCGTAAAACATAATAAATCAATGCAATATGCCATATGACAGGCATACAAAAAGTCCTTCACGCCACTTTCAGCGGACATGCATTAGTTCATGTATTATAAATCGATATTCATGATCGAGTTGAACCCGACTTGAATTAACGTAGAATGCATAACTCACGGAATTTAGTTACTATAGTATGTATTGTATACAATTATGTATATTGTTCTATCCCCGGCATACCGCGTGTTTAGTATACCTCGATCTATTGAGTATTATAAGAATCCATCATTACATTAGTCAGTCATGTGGGATTGAAAATGTACACCCTCGGTGGTGTAAATTTCGACCATAAACTCGGCTTTGTCGTTCCTTATACGCACTGGCATTGGGTTTAAATACTAATAACCTAGCTAGTGGTATACGTATCGACATTGTGGGAACCGATGTATGAATGAATGGTACACATCAATGGGTTATTTGGGACCATTCTGAAAGACCGTTTGGATCACTTTAGAAATTATTAATCATATTAATCGTCACATTATCTATACACGTTAAACAGTTAAGCGTGGTTATACTAAGGACATACTAGTGTATACAACAGTATATACGGTTATCATTTCACAGTGGAAAGACATGTACAGATGTACATACACCTTTAACAGCCAGTGTCACACACACACACACACACACACACACACACACACACACACACACACACACACACACGTGTACACATAATATATACACACACACACACACACACACACACACACACACACTCATATACAGAGAGAGAGAGAGAGAGAGAGAGAGAGAGAGAGAGAGAGAGAGAGAGAGAGAGAGAGAATACACACACAGAAAAGACATTCAGAGAAATTAGTTACACGAGTTTTATTGATACTACTAGTATACATAAACTATATCTTAGCGAATCTGATGTACATAGTATATCATTCATGTACATTTACTGCGTCTATCCGACGAAGTACACCTTAAAATAAGCAAACATCATTCTGACTGTATAATGTATTGTAAATATTTGATAAGCATCAAATCAATGAGGCCACTCCTGTGAATCGTACCAATTCAATTCGATTTATTTCTGTTTAACCACTATCAGTGGTATACGAAACATGTTATAGATCAATACATATATTAGTATTCAAGATAATGCACCAGACTGTGCCACCTGAACCCACGCTCTGTACTATACTACTAGCACTTGTCTGGCTTCCCCATATAGAAGCTAATAATCGTATACCGTTATAGTCTGCAACATGACCCCATCGTAGTGTTGTTAACTTGTTATCTAATATACATGTAGTTTACTTAAAGCAAACATAGTTTGTTTGCGGTGTTTATACGTGTTGTGGCCATGGTATAAACAAAGCACGTTTGGATTAATTTAACATATTTTAAACATAATTTCCGCATATGAATTATTAGAAAAGTATTAATATACGCTTATATGCTATATTATAGTAAGCGACCGGTGCATGTATCTCAATACTATATATATTATTAGCGTGAAGTTGTTGGCTACTATATATATAGTACCAAGCGGTCATGGGGTACACATTTAATCGTGCGTAGGATGTATAGAGATTATTACCCGAGTGTCTTTAGATATCGTCAATATCCTGCATTTGGGATAAGCATTGTATAATGCCAGCCTTTAGTGCTTATCCCCAAACCAGGATATGGACGATATCTATAAGGCATGAGAGTAATAATCTCTTTATCATGCAATGTCAATCTTAATCTACTATCATGAAATTTTAAAAAGCTTTATTGGAACCAACTTTCAACGGAATGTCTGCAGCAGAATGATTGAAATTGAGCATAGCTGTCAGTAAAATGTGACGTATGGTATAGTTTGATAGAGTGGCCATCCATCTGTTTACTAATTACTTATAATAACTGTTGTAGGTAGAGTGTTGAAGGATTTGACTCAAGAAAACGACGTGTGTAACAACGTTCACTGCCCATTTTTAGCGCAAGCGAGCATCCAATTGGAGTCTTTGACGTAATGGCTGCCAGATCAAAATTGAGATCTCCATTGTTTGCGAACATCCGTTTCGAGGAATAATTTGTTTCTGCTATGTTTTTGTTTCCCGACGTTGCATATATGACTCATAACGGATCACTTAAGATATTCTCTAAAGTTAACCTATCCGTTACTCCGTAAATCAAATTAACAAGTGAGGTAAAACATAATACTCTCTAAACTCACCGGAAGTCTAAAATAGACGTGCCTACTTAGACACGGTCTATTTTATTTGGTAATTAGCTGGGTCGCACCTATTCTTATTGTTCCCTTTTAGATTGGAATGGTAGTTCTTACTGTCATCATCTCCGGAATGTTAATTCGTTTTGTTTTGTGTGCTTGTTGTTTAATGTCCTTGCGACAATATTTCACTCATGAATACGTGACGATTAATCGTTAAAAATTACTACAATTTAGAATGCAACACGTACTTGTTATCATAGGGTGTGTCATTAATTAAGTGTCTGTATAACGTACGCCCGGCGTACTTCATGTGTTCATTTGTAATTAAATCTGGACACGGAGCCTTCTTCCCATTTCGCAGGCAGCAGTTATTTCAAAATACTTCTCCTTATTCCATTGGCATTGTCTCCGCTTTGTTCTTCTCTCTTCTAAACTCGCACTTGAAACTTGTTTATTATCTGTAAGTCACACGCGTTGGGTCACGTTGTGTGCACGGTTGTCTCATAAATTGTGGTACTGGTAATGATTCAGGTTGGTTCATTTCCAATATGGTTTCAAGTAAAGGTCCACTCACACGGGTCGATCGGTCGTATAGATCCGTCGATTCAAACCAGATCGCACCGTGTAAGTCCACCTTAAGTCTCCTCTATAGCTATAGTCGTAGCGCCGTGAGATTAATACAGTCATAGTAATTTTCGACGTTATCAACTTAATTACCACTGTGTACATTGTCCATTGGACATATCCAATGACATCTTCGACAGCAGTTATCAGGAAGCTGACCAATATGTTCAAAGTTAAATGTAAATACTGAATGCTTACATGCATGGTCAACGGGGGTCATTCTATAGAACCATTATAAAAATAAAGACGACAACTCACCAGTTCATCCAGAGACTTGAGGTCACACGTGATGATCTGTGGCGGGGGTTCCCCTGTAGCTATCTCCTCGTCTATCTCCACCTCCATCTGCACGAGGGTGGGGGCCAGCATTCCTAACTTGGCCCCCACCCTCGCCACCTCCAGAAGGCACAGCACCACGCTCTTCTCGTTCTTCCTCCGCACGAGGTCCTCGGTCTCGAACCGGACAACGTCTGGTATCCCGAGCTGCACGCACCACGTGATGAAGTTCGAGACGTTGTCACGCGCCATGAACGTCCCCGGTTTGACGTTGTTCCGGTACTGAACCCCGGCCTCCGGGACGTCCCTGACGAAGTACGTCTTCATCTGGACGGCGTCTTCCTGGAGACGTCGGCGTTGACAGAAGTGCTGCACCACCTCGTTGGCGTGTTGGCATAGATGGACGCCCGTCTCCAGAACATCGAAGAAGTTTTCGGAGTTGATTTCGATGTTGTACAACGCGTGGAACCATTCGGCCAAATCCTCCTTCATTGCCAGTAGGTAGTCGTCACTCGTTGTGAACTTCCTCAGTGACTTTGGTTCCAGGACAAGAAGAGTTCCCACACTCCCATTGTCGATGCCAGGACTGCACGATGCCATGTCGCCTGCCTCGTTATAAGGCGCACCCTCCGATAACATCAACCGTGGAATATACACAATATGGTATACATGCTCGTCTAAGTAGCACACCAGCTGTGCTAGCAGAACATGACTACGCTCAACTCCCGTCCCTGGGGTGAGTTAGGCGTGTCACACACCCACAACGGGACCGAGGGCGCTGACCCTATAGGTTCGATACTCCATTCCCAAATCCACCCTGAATGTCATGGACCCGCGCGCACTCAATGTCATAACGAACTCTCCGCCTTGTGTCGGCTGGCTTCACCTGTCAAATGCCGTACAGGAGACTTGAAAGCGCTGTGTTGGTATCACGTGACCCAGTATTGCGGAGGCCCTGCATGAGCACCGGCTGTGATGGCGGGGTAGTGGTGTGTGTGTGTGGTAGTTGTACGTTATATTACCACTACGCTATACCCCGTCTTCCACCGACTGAATACCGTCTCCTACGGCCGCTCCACCATTGCGATGATTAACCATTCTAATAGTATTACACCACGTGATCCCAACGAGACGGCTACTGCTACCAGTAGGCCTAGGCCTATTGCTATTGACCTGCCTGCACGCTAGAGGGCCCGCATTGAGAGATACTTTTACCAGCGCTTTTATTGCCTGAATGTTGTTTTGAATCACGGCCACACACTTACCGTACGTGTCTTACAATTAAGTGATGTTGGACAGTCTAGGCAAATGATGTCACATTAATAATTTTCATTTCCCTATATCCATCTATACATAAGATCAGCTCGACAGCTTCTGTTTTTAACTGTGATGAGGGGAAAACTTGACACTGTTGAAAACTACCGTTATATATGCGTATACATATATATGTATGCATATTGATCCTCGCTAAAATATAACTTATAAGCTATAAACTTGTCTCAAGCTGTCGTCTGCTAACCTTGGTCATAGCACGACACAGTTGTCATCACTTCCGTTTTGAGGAAAACAATGGAAGGCAGTTCGGGTAACTCTTAAGTTACTAGTTAGTATTATTATGTGACGAGCACATATTTTATTTTATTTAAATGGATCTGATATTGAGTAGCAATTACGGATCCCAGTATCCATGAAACACACTGATTGACAGTTAATGTCCCTACTTAGTACTATCCCGCCACACTGATCGACTTGAGTGACAATTTCTGTCCCCACTATATCCCCAACACCGATTGACATTTACAGACCCCGGCCACTAAATAAATAACAAATTATCCGGCCGATACTGCCCCCACACTGAAGAGTGAACAATAATATGCACATTATAAATTTAATTGTTGAATATTTACACT
>JAULBO010121051.1:0-10419 GCA_032355325.1 Clypeosectus delectus | reverse complement strand
CTCCCCCCCCCCTCTCTCTCCTCTCTATATCCCCTCTCTCCCCACCCCTTCTCCCCATCGCTCTCTCTTTCTCCCCCTCCCCCCCCCCCCATCTATCTCCCCATACCTATCTCCTATCTCTCCTCCCCCTTCTCTCTCTTCTCCTCCCCACCCCACTCTCTCCCATATTTATCTCCCATCTTTCCTCCCCCATCTCTCTCTTTTTCTCCCCACCCCACTCTCTCTCCTATATCTCTCCGCATATCTATCTCTCTCCCCGCCCCGCCAAAAAAAAACGCCAACATTTTTAAAATTATCATCTAATTATAATATTGTATAAACAATTTGAAAATTAATTCCTTTAACCTTTATTCCGGCGGTAAACAACCTGAAATGCCATATACAAGTTATTATGATTAATCGTGCAGGCAGAGGATTAATTAAATACATGGCTATATTTATGATAGATTCATTTATCCTTCAGATTATATTAAAATTACGAAGAGACAATATGAGTTAATCTGGTAGCAGGCTTTGTGCTTGATGACAAATTTAAAGGTCTTATAAGCCAAAACAGTATCGCCCATATTGAACATGAATTTACAATTCCACAGAAAATATTTATTTTTTATTTTTTAGTATGCCACTAGTATAAGGAACTCAAACTTCCTCAATATTAAGATTTGGGCTTGAAAAATACACATTGCCATTTAAAATGAATTATGCCAGAAATCTTCTTGCTTTAGTATAAAGCAGGCCTGAGGTTACGAGAAAAAGAAAATCATACTAAGGGTCGTCAAGTACATTTTTATCTTGAATTTATGCATGAAATCATACTAAAAAATAGTGTCTCAACCTAAGGGCAAAGTGGCGATCTCAGTCAAACGAGAGTCGACCAATTGACCAAAGTGTCAGAGTGGCTACCGCTAGATGAGACCGTGACAAAGTAACCCGCGGACAGCTACATTGTCACTTCTATTGCTGAATGTCAAGGATGACTCGCAATGAACAGAGTAGCTGGTGATGTCCAACGGCAAGTGTGAAGAGAGAATTACAGATATATCTGCCTCTATTGTGACGAGAGGGGTGGTAGGGAGACGACTGCGTAATGGCACGTCTGCAAAAATCAATTCCGTATTGGTATGAAATACATCGGTTGCAATGGCCAATACAAACGGGAAAGATGAGATTGGTATCTCGTTGCAATTTCGGTGCAGATAGGCGTGTCGAAGTTTCTCCAGAGGGTACGGTTTTGTTCTAAAAGCTAAATTGTGAGAGAAAATAATATTTAGGTTTAGATTGACATACGTTGGATTATTGATACACACCATTACACTGACATGTGATAAACACATCTGTGTGTACTTTATTTAAATATGGCATCTAAAATTGTCTCAAGAGATTTTTATGGTAACACATTTATAGTTGGTTTTAAAGACAGTATTGATTTACAAAATTCAGATTGTAGGATTATGATCATATACAATGTAAGTCATAAAATTAATGTAATAGAATTGTTACAAATATTTTTTTGGATAAAATTGATTAAAACGGTTATTCTGAAACGTAATTTTGTCTGTATTCCACTTAACTTAGACTGGTGTATTGGAAATAAACGTTCATGCATCAAGAATTAGCATTTTGAGCAGGCTTTCCAGCATGGATTTGGTACATTATAAATCGCCACATTATTATTATAACTGGTATTATAATTATTTTTATAATACTTTACTTACTTACTAGTATTATCATAAACTACATGTAGTGTAATATTATCATTGATTTGTTGTTTAACGTCGCTGCGAGAATATTTCACCCATACCCGATTGAAACATATCACCTTCTGAGCTTCGACTCCTTCCATGCACTGACAATGGTATAGTTCTCCATAGAATCCATGAGGGAGAGACTGCCCTTACTGCCCCCCAATATATATATGTGTGTCTATATGAAGGCATTTTAAGGGGAAACTAATAATAATGGTTTTCCATTGAAATTAATATGTACTGTTTAGCAAGGACAATTTCCTTTGCTTTGCTGAAGTGAACTTGATTCACTCTTTGACTGAATAAATACACCAGCATTTACACTAGGAGCCATTACAGATATGTATACAATGGAAGATTAGGTAGAGTATGTTTGTGAATATTTCAACTATTTAAAAGTATCATTTATAACTGTACAGAACATTTTCTCTGGCTATTTTAGTGCTGAACAATTAAGAAAATGTTCTGTGTCATTTATATAGAGATACTGATACACACAGCTATAACCATAAGATTGAAATTTGTGATATTTCCGACATCATTTCAACCAGGAATATTTCTTTGGTCTATAAATATATTTTTCTAGAATTATACAGAGACCTTGAGTGAGTTTGAGCAGTACATGAGCGAGAACTAGTAATTTGGGTAATTCTTTAAGAAGGTGCAGCAAATGAACCAAGGATGATTAATGAACATAAAAGTACACAGCAAAGGTGCCATCCACATTTAGCAAGATTTAAACTCCAACAAACAACAACCAGAATAACCTCCCATCTCCTCAGTCAAGGAGAGAATATATCGAGAATCACATAGATAGTAGAGATGCACAACTGATGTGCTCATTATTACCTACCAAAAAACAATCTGACAAAGCTATAACATAGATTCCACCGAGAGGAATACGGAAAACACACAATACCTGGAACAATGCAACACGTCTTTTTTTCAGTTCTTGGTTTCCCACGATCAATGGTCGTGACCGTTCCAGACAAACACTACATCAATCAGAATTAGTAACTGACCACAAAGTCTTCCGAGGGTTGTTGACATTTATCCGAGCAGAGACATACCTGCGCTCGTTTACGTCAACAGGTCTTCGTAACGAAGTATCCCTAATAGTTCTTCACTTCAGTTTATCACCGAGCGGTTAATAGTTTGTTTTAAAATGCACTTGCTAGTATACGTATATTTCTAGCTGTGCATCGTTACCTCGTGGATGGAAGTTGCTTTTGTGTTCTTTAAAGACCGGGCGGGAACTAGTCGATTGGGTGGTGTTTGCCTGTTCACATGTCAGTGATTACAATTGATTCTTATAGATACCTGTTGTTTCAATGTCAATATACATAATATGAGACCTGCAAGTTTATACGCAATTGAACTATGCGTGACACTTATCCTGTCAATTACAGAACAAAAGATTCTGGAAAAGCAAATAGGCACATTTCAAATTTGGTATGGAAATTGTCATGTTTTCCAACTTCGAGCATGGAAAATATGGGGCCTGGCCAATATAATGTGGTTAATAAACTGGATTCATTATTTATGCATAGAGTTCATGGCTGAAAGTCTCTGGCTCAAACAATTCACATTTGCAAATGAATTCATTGTGCATTATTGAAATAACTAAAATGTTGTTGTAGAGATTATCGTATCTATTTCCATATAGTACCCTATATCGGTCCAAGACGCCCATATTGGCCGAGGATAGAATGAAAAACTGCTTTACATCTTAAAATTGTGTCCGGGTTTTGGTTCTTTAAACCTGTCCCTTTGGTTGCCAAATCTGGTCAATCTGGTCAAGTTGAAGACAAGTATCACAAACTTTCCAGTATTCTATATATATTCATGATAGTGTTAATCAAAATTGTGTGTTTTTGTAAATTTCAATTTGGATTTTTTTTTCTTTCTTTTTTTTTTTATATACAGTAGCTGCTTTTCAATACTTTTGCTAAATACAAGGACTACTGGTAAAATCAGATTAATATTCTTCAGAAACAATAAGTTTGCTAATCATATGCTTGTGTTCAGTTTCAGTAATTGAATGGTTTCACTGTTATCCAGCTCACAGAACTTGATAGACCTGTTTGTGATATACCATAAAACAATTGCCCAATTTAAATTGCTTACAGCTTTATTAAGTCTTCCGTAGAGGTAGCTGAAAATACATTTAACTTCCAGGAACTGACTGAAAGGTAATCTTTAAGTTTAATGGCATTCCGACAGCCGAGTCTGTGCAGGACAAAGGATGTGAGAGTCTACAGGATTACACAGCAAACAGATCTCTAATCTGTCACTGGGATCCTTGATGGGAGAATATTCCAAAAGGCACTGAGGGATCCTTGTTGAGAGAATAATCCAAGAACTAAAGGAACAAGACACTTCAATACGCAAACATTCCGCTGTGAACTTATTCGTTTCCTTGAAAAGTAGTTCCACAAAGTGTTGAGCATTATTCAGCCAAGGCATGAATACATCGGACATACAAGTATGTGCTAGGTCTGGTAAACTGTGTGAAAATTAGTTCTATAAATCCGCCCCAAGACGATAGTTGCTCGACAACGTGTAACTTTTGATACTGATGGCTGAAGCAACTGAAGACGACATTTATTGACCATATACTTACTGGTCTTGTGTATAACCAAGTACGGTAAATTTTAAAAGAATCAACCATCCACATGCGGGAGAGAAGAAAAAAAAATCAGTGTTTTATACAAGAGATGGGTAAGACAACCTTGAATAACGAATGATATATAGGACCTGCATGGCCCCCTATTCTCGAAGCTTTCTTAACTAAGAAAATTCTTAGTCAGAAAATGTCTCTATAAAATTATCATAAGCAGAAACCCAGTTAGGCAAATTCTTAGTACTTACGACCTTCTTAGGGCTTAAGAAGTTTCGAGAATACGGCCCCTGGCCCCCGATTTCTCGAAACAAACTTGAGTAAAAAGTCAAACCCAGCTGAGATTTTCCTCAAGATACAAAACTGGGTCAATAGGAGAAATCTCAGCTGAATAAAATCTCAAATTCAAGCTTGTTTGGTGAAATCGGAGCCTGGTACTCATAGAAACCATATTACTGAACAGCAACAGTATTTCTGAATTGAGCAATGCAGCGATCATTTATCGCTAAATACCTAAGCAAAATTAAACATTTAGTTATGAATAGTCCATTTCCAATCACAACTTCCATCCAGTAAAACTACATTTTATTATATATTTTAGACCACGTCCAAATTTCCTATACTGCTTACATTATCTCAAACACCAGAGCAACACTAAAGTAACTACCGGTACTACTAGTATCATAAAACATCCAAACAACTAACAGGTCAAAGGATTCAACAGTGTACATCAATTTGAAGTAATGCCACAATCTCTTTCTTATACTTCAGTATGACTGGTCCTCAGATTAACCAAGCTGAGGAAGAATAAAATAACCCTCCAGGATCCAGCCTGTTTTTCACGACATTTTATTACATGCCATAAACTTGTAATCAATCCCTTTCCTTTACTTGTTATGTTACAAAATATTTAGCTTCTGGCAACAAGGTTCTATGATATAAATGGACACACACACACAAAAACATAAATCTTGGGGTTTTTTTAACGAGAATATTTTCAGCTTCTGGCAACAATGTTCAATAACATGTTGAACACTGAAAAAAAATCAAAACCATAAATATTTCTTTGCAACGTTGCCTGTAGAAGCAAGTGGATAGAAGTTGTGACTTAATTGCATGTGGCGTCATAACCACTGAAGCAGTATCTGGTATCAACAGATTGTGGAGATATATTGCATATTATATGCTTCATTCAACAAGGTCTCAAAGGGCGATCTGGACAGTATGGACACTGCAGGCACAGATGCCCGAGAATGATACCATTATAGGAAAATGCTATGCTGAATGTCAACTTTGTGGCAGTAAAAAGCTCTGGGTATCATCTCACGAAGCAATCTTTCCCACTAAGAGACCATAACGCTATCTCTGCCTATAGTCAGTACCATGTAAAGAGAGCGTTATGGTCTCTTAGCGTGTAAGAAAGCTTTGTGAAAGGACACCCAGGTCTACCGTCAGTAATCATAATGCATAGACTTGAAATCACGCTGTATTCAGCATCTGTATAGAAGACGGCTGTGAACTATCCGACCAGAAAATGGTCCATTTTGTATCTTACTCAATTGACGGTTAATAATGAAGTCATGGACATGAAACATTTACGTGAATAGGATGCATTTCCTAGATTATTTGTCTGTTGTATCTTAATGGTTTGACATTCAATAGAGAAGTCACCAACATGAAACATTTATGTAAATTATTAAGGACGAATTTTCTAGAATTATTTCATGGGACCCTATCTACAGGGCTGATCAGTAGCATTGCAGTGTGTGTTCCATTTACACTATAGGCTTAGCGCATGGTAGGCCACTCAGGTTGCAAGTTAAAGTCCACGGACATTAGAATTTCCAATCTAGTTTTAATTCCCTTCTAATGTTAGCATTTTATATTGTTAAACAATCTCCGCGATTAATTTTCTTAGTATGTGACAGCCAGTGAATGAAATCTGGTCTATCGATAAAACTGTGACATCACACCTGTGAGGCATAACCACGAGATAAGCTTTGTCATTGTTTCTTCCTTGTGGGGTGCTGTGTTGTGTATGGATTGTGATGTTATAGAATTGTATCGATGTCACAGTGGGCCAGTCCTGGTGTGACATCACTCCTGCATACCTTGTTACAGAAGCTGGCATGACCGAATATGTGGGTTTTTCACTGGGAATGTGTTTTTTGAAGAGGCATAGTACTGTGTAAATTATTATTTCTGACACAAGCAAACTTCTACAAGAAAAAAATTCAATTGTCCGTGGTCTTTAAGCACGATAAGGCTCAGAGAGTATGAGTCAGATGGGTGACGAAAAATTACCTGAGCGTATCTAAGATTCAGTCCTGGCTGATATTGAGACACAAGTTGAAAAAGTCACCTTAGGCAGTAGTGATTGCTACTAACCGAACAGAGTGACGATATAACTCTTAAAATTATTCCCTATAGATAAACAATGGGAATTTGATACTTGAATGCTCGAAAATAATGATCTGAAATATGCTCAAAATATTTTTTAAACAAACGAACAAAAAAAACCTTTCTGAAGCTACGACAGAATGATCACATAATAAACGTGTGATTTGATGGGCTTAGAATCCAGTCACTTCAAACAGTTCCTAAAACACCATGGTAATTTATTGCCTGTGCAAACAGACTCTGCAATGGATGCCTTTCCCCTGGACTCACAAAGCATCCATAGGGTATTAATATTGTCATGAAACGTGAATTGTGTGCAGTTTGAGATTGGCCATCAAAGCATTTCTATATTAATATGAGAAAGAAATAACAAAATACAGCAGCAGAGGTGAGGGGGTAGAGATCGACCGATTAATACTCAAATCCTTTAAAAAATATATATTTCTTTCTTTTGCTCTGAACAATACATCAAAGTTTACATATACATGTACCAAAAGTGCTCAAGTCTGTTATTCATGAACAATCTATCTTTAAAAAAAACGTTATCTCCACTTAAGTATTATAATAAATTAATATTTATAGAGTGCACAGTCCATGCATTAATGCTTGCTCACGGCGCTTGGAAAAGTCAGTCTGGTCAGAATTATACAAAAGTATATTCTTTGCATACCAAATGTCTTATCATTTGGCTTTCCATTTTCGCCTCCAAAATTAATAATGGTAATACACAATTAGTTTTCAACGGACGTCCTCCATTGTTCATTAACGGCATGACATCCCTATAGAGATTGTAGCATGTCAGCCCATACCTAACCTATGCGTGAATAAAGTATTGCAGCCTTCAATAACTACATGCCGTTCTTAAATTATTAACTTTCTCTCAGCTGGAGTCAACTTCAAATGACATATAAAAATAGATATCGTCAATAAATAAAATTGTTTCTATTTTCTCAATGTTGTGAATAATTGCAGGCGAATAATATTAGTACACTTAGTGCACAATACAATGCCACAATATCTGCATATCATGCTAATTTCTGAAATGTATCCTACTGTGAATCAAAGTATTAATACATTAATCATATTTAGATGTTTATTTACATGACTATCCCCAGACCATACTCACCAAATGACATGGCATCTGCCAAACCAATGTATGAATATTTACCGGTATATATTTTGAAAGACAATCTAAAGGAATGCAAATCGAAGAGCCATTAGTTTTCAGAATCGATCCGCTTCAAAGTATGTACCCAGGAAGACATGCATTGCACATGCATAAGAAAGATTTTGGCGTAAATATTCAGTTTATATCCTCCAACATCGTCATGTTTTTTCGCAATTAATACCGTACTACTATACCATTTGCGTTCCTTGAATTTTTTCTTTCAGGATATATCTGGTCCACCCGAGTTATAGGCCATGTATCAATTAAGTCACCTGTGTGACGCCACATGTAGCCTGTGTAACGTCACATCTGACGAAGCGATTTACACAGAGGATAGCCAAGAGTATCACTAGCCACGCTCAACCGGTAAACTCTGACTAATATAGAAAATATCTGTAGCCTTTATTATGCCGGGATCTTGACTCTTTGCATGATAAATATATATATATATTTCCATGTAGCGCATGGTATTATCGTGGGACTCACTCGACGTTGTAGATAATAAATGCAGCGAAGCCAGCTCCCTTTAAGCTTCGTCAACTTCTGCTTCCTGTAGTGTGCATCCTGGATGCGTTCGGTACTTATCAAAGCCCATGGGGATATTGGATAATTAAGTTTGAACTGCAAAATCAACTTAGTGGTATTTTCGCAGGTTTAATCTCGTTGGAAATGTCCGGCGCATAACTTACAATGTGAAAATAAAATATACTTCCTGTGGAAAATGTAGCCGGTTACTCAATATACTTGTGTAGACACATCAAATGTACATACTTATGGGTAAAAATACGATAGACCATGAACTATGTAAACAAAGCCGTAATAATATGCCTTTAACCGAGTTGAATACCTTATTCGAAATTCTGGTTATTTGCTTTCTAGTACTTTGTAACATTTCAACACATTGTTGTCTAAGGTATAAAAAATATTGAATTCAACATTAAATTTCCTATACTGATTATAAATATACTGAGGATTAAAAGAAAGTGTTTCCATATATTTGGCATTGTGACATATTGCAATAAGTCAATATCTCTTTATCTCATTATCTCTTTACCTGTCATTAAACCCAGACAAAACTTCATGCTTTCAGGAAACATGGCAGCATGTACATGTATATCAGATAAAGAATACAACATCAAATTATCAAATTATCTAACATGCTTTCCCTCTCTATATATATACACACACACACTTCTGAGAAATAACAAAATACACCGGAGCCAAAATGCTCTTTATAAATCAAGATCATATATGTATTGCTCCGTAACAGTTAATTAAATCGAAGCAAACAACATAGAAATGAGATAAACAGTCCACAAGGGTCCATGAAGAACATTATCTCGCATAAACATGCACCATGGAGGTTACTGCTATCTCTGTACGAACATTAGCAGGAATCAGTGAAGTATATATAGCACTAATGAGATATGTCATACTAGTAATGTACGAGTCTACATTAGCAGGAATCAGTGAAGTACATATAGCACTAATGAGATATGTCATAATGTACGAGTCTACATTAGCAGATAATCAGTGAAGTACATATAGCACTAATGAGATATGTCATAATGTAATTGGATTACATTTTGGTACGAGTCTACATTAGCAGGATTCAGTGAAGTACATATAGCACCAATGAGATATGTCATAATGTAATTGGATTACATTTAGGTACGAGTCTACATTAGCAGGATTCAGTGAAGTTAATATAGCACTAAACTAATGAGATATAATATGTCATAATGTAATTGGATTACATTTTGGTACGAGTCTACATTAGCAGGATTCAGTGAAGTACATATACATGTAGCACTAATCAGATATGTCATAACGTAATTGAATTACATTTAGGTAAAAGTCTGCATTAGCAGGATTCATTTAAGTACATAGCACTAAATTAATGAAATATGTCATATGCATAATGTAATTGGTTTACATTTAGATACAAGTCTACATTAATGTCATTGTAATATGATTTAGTGTATTATTTTTCTGTATTTTTCTTGTATAAAGTTCGGAAAATTCATGTATTATGGATGCAAATAAATATTGGTGAACCAAGATATACCGGTATAGAACTTGGTACAAAGAGCCTATCAAGAAATAAAGCCAGAAATATCACCCACGTGACTGTCAGCTGAGTGTTGCCAGACAACCTAATAGCACCTCGATCTTCTGTATAGTTTTGACGCGCTATAACAATTTGCTTCCAGACCTAAGCTAAGGATAGGTTTGGCATACTAGTATTAGTAAATAAATCCCTGGTACTATATTATGTATCACTGAAATGAACAATTATTTCTGTCTGACCGCGAACCTCACGATTTGAGATACAAATATAATAATACAAACAAGAACATGGTAATCGGAGACAGTGATTTGCTATGAAGTTTAACATTTTAGTTAATTAGGAGAAAATTCCTCCTTATTTTCTATTTCTATGATATACTTACGATAAAACACACATGGATATCCCTTGATTCCCC
>JAULBO010121029.1:0-10424 GCA_032355325.1 Clypeosectus delectus | reverse complement strand
TATAGACTGATTTTCACCCCCATATATAGTACAATATGATGGAATAATATTATTATATGTAAAATTAAATAAAAAAATAAATAAAAAAAAAATAATAATATTATTTTGATTTTTACTATCCAGTGGCAAGTGCCTGTGCCGATTACCTACAGCACGGAGAAGTTAAACTCACTCTGAAAATCGAACTATTTTCTAATTGGTACTTCTCCTAGTTACAGAGGTAGAGAGGACGGAATAGGCAAGTCTCCTTATGATTCTGATAGGAGTCACCCAAGGATGATGGACAGCGATACAAGTAAGTTCCTCAAATCTGTTCAATTCAATTCACCAACTCTTAAGCTTACACATACGCCATAACTTCACGTCACAACCTACATGTACCTTTTTTTTTACTTGTTTGCACAAACTTAACTGACCTTATAAAATCATTCTTGCCTCATAACTATTGTAACAACCCTACTAGGCATAGATCTGTATTTCTTATGAACTGTAACTATACACCCCTATTGATACAAATAGCAAATGTTGTGAAACATGGACTGCTACTATTTCAATAGTTCCTTATATCATACTGCATATTGGAATGTATCATTATAATTGTATATAGTGATATAAATTGTATTGAATTGTATGTTTCTATGTCGCCATAACGTGAATCTTTAGAAGAAACCAATTTCATTTGATTTGCTAATGCGCATGCCCTTTACTCCACCCGTATTGAAGCTACGTGTATATCAGACAAGCCTCTCAACCCAAGCATATGACGGGCGTTTACAAAATAGTCAATTACACTTTTTAATGCAGCTGAAATAAGAACAGCTTCCCATTCAATTCTATGCCGTAGTAGTTACCAGACAAAAAACTAAACCACTCTGAGGGTACTTTATATTGTGTTTATTTGTTTGTAGTTTAAGGTATCTGTGGGAATATTACTCCCATTTGCGACGAATAGTGTGCATTGTAGCTATGATATCCTAGTACTGGTAATAACATGTAACGCCGCAGTGTAGCTGGAGAGAGAGAGAGAGAGAGAGAGAGAGAGATATATACATGATTGACATATTTGTTATTAAACAAAGCCGTTGATCTACATTGTAGATATAGTGTTGTGTTTTGTATCTTTTAAGGCATGTCTTCCCCATTATTACCGCAATCACCACCACAACCGCAACCACCGCCGACACAACCACAACCATCAATACAATATCACCAATAACAACAACACAACCACCACCACCACCATCACTACAACCACCATCACAACCACCAACATAACCAATAACCACAACCACCAATACATTCACCAACATAACAACATCAATATAACAACAACATCAACCACCAATACCACCAACAACAAACAACACAACCATCAACACATTCACCAACATAACAACACCACTATAACGACAACCACCAACACCACCAACATAGCAACCACCATCACCACAACAACCACCACTACAACCACCACCAACATAGCAACCACCATCACCACCACCACCAACACAACCACCACTACAACCACCACCAACATAGCAACCACCATCACCACAACAACCACCACTACAACCACCACCAACATAGCAACCACCATCACCACCACCACCAACACAACCACCACTACAACCACCACCAACATAGCAACCACCATCACCACTACCAACACATTCACCAACATAACAACACCAATAAAGCCACAACCACCAACACAACCAACATAGCAACCACCATCACCACCACCAACACAACCACCACCATTACAACCACCACCAACACAACCACCACCATTACAATCACCACCAACACAACCACCACCAACACAACCACCACCATTACAACCACCATCACCACCACCAACACAACTACCACCAACACAACCACCACCAACACAACCACCACCAACATACATGTAGCAACCACCACCATTACAACCACCACCACCACAACCACCACCACCAACACAACTACCCCCAACACAACCACCACCACCACCAACACAACCACCACCACCAACACAACCACCACCACCACAACCACCACCACCAACACAACTACCCGCAACACAACCACCACCAACACAACCACCACCACCAACACAACCACCACCACTACAACCACCACAACCATCACTACAACCAATAACCACAAGCACCAACACAACAACCAGCACGCCTTTCATCCTAAATTGTTATGTTATCTTGTATCTGTTATCAGACAAACCTCTCAATCTACACGTAAACGGACATATGAAGGACATCTACAAATCAACAGGACCCATCAAGAGCGAAGACGACGACGATGACATGGACGATGACAAGATGTCAGACGATGACCGGGATGACGGTAAGACCATAAAGCTATCTCAACGTTACGTAGAATTACTAGTATTTCAGTTACTAGTATGTTTGCTGCAGTAGTGCTGCAGGTTCAAAGTTTATCTTTCGCCCAAGATGTTCCTACACGCCTGCTGATTGTTAGCACAAATTAGCGCTCGTGCATGCAAGCTTGTATCTATAGGTACTGATCGTGAGAACGAGCGTTGGTCTTGAGAGCGCTGTTTACCTCATTAACTCGTTTCAGCAAGTACATGTATGAATCTATAATAGACTAGCACTTTGAAAGACTAGCCAGTGTTTAAATACACGTGTACTCCGTTCTGTTGTTATAATATTATAACACATAGATTATTGGTTTATCTTCATGATCGTAAAGTGCAGCGGTGTCCATCTATTAAACATATTTATCTTATTGACTAAAATATATGTAAGATGTTCATATGGTAAATCATAAACATGATACGATGGGATACGCTTGTCCATTTTCCCATTCCGATTCATAAATTTGTGCACTCGTACGGACAAGGGATGTTAAAACTTGGGATATACGTTTATTCGTGAAAGCGTTTAAGTGTGATTTCATCTTTGCCGTATGTCCGTTATGGACTACATAAAGCTTACATATTGGTCATGAATCGACGAGCTCTCCGTGAGTTTACTTTGTCCTCATCACGTGATTATGTTCATCTTTTCTGGGGGAGAGCTGTAGGTATGAAAATTGAGAGGGATGTCTTGGAGGGGGTCTCTTGGTTTAGGGTGGGGCGGGATGTATTGGGTATGGAGGGGGGGGATATAGCGGAGGTGGGGGGGGGGGGGGGGGTTCTTCTCTACTTCAACTCCCTGCACGAGCCCCAATAGCTGTTTTTGTCCCCTGACAAGATTAATAGCCTGCGTGTCAGTGAATCTGGAAAATAGTTCCCGGGAGCCAAAAGATTCGGCAAAAAGGACACATTTGTTTTCATCCGAGAGCTGAGAAACACACAGGGCAGTTAATGATACGTGTTGTAATATTTAACCATTTGAAAATTTAATGGCCTATAACGTGATTATCTGATCGGAGGCTGTATTTCATTGTAATCGCCTACCTTATAGAGAGAGTTCGCAAAACGTGATATCGGAGAAACTCGCTCACATTAGGACGCGATTCTTCAGAAAACCTACAATGGCATAGGCGGGATACCCTTGCATATCTAATCGGAAAATTTGTTTTCTTTAAGACGTCAAAAATATTCGTTTCCCTTCGCACTGAAATTAGGTTTTATGTGCGCAATATTTCCTTTCCAACGTCGGTGTTTCTAAAGATTTATTCGACTCTTTAACGGAGTCGTTGTATTTTCAAATGGCAATGGAACACATATGGCCATTTGTTTGATAGGCGAGATGACAGGTCTTAAACGAATAGTACTAAGTAGTCCGCGATATACTTGAGCACCGCCTTTTCCTTCCGCCGAATAATGGAACTTGTTTTTATCCCTATGATAGAGGTGTACATTCAGTACACCCTATTAGTACTAAACCCAGGCAGGCGACGATAAAACCTAATGATTGTTTTTGTATTTGGCTTGATACAGAAAATAATTAAATGGTTATGAACAATTAGGATTTAACAAGGATGTCGAATTAACATAATATAATATCGGTAATTGTATTACTACAAGAGGAACGTGTGTGTGTGTGTGGGAGGGGGGGGGGGGTGAAGTGTTTCAAGTCAAATTCAAAACACGCTTTCCCAGAGACATTCCGTCGATATTCATAATACCATCAGTTGTCATTGAATTTTACGAGGACTTCTTTGCGAAGTAGATTACCTGTTTATATTGCATACATAAATATGCAAAGATATGCAAAGGGGGCGTTGCAACGAGATATCACGCACTGCATACTGGTATGTTTTACACATGGAGCTATCCGCTGGCTGGCTGTATTTCCAATTATTGATAACAAATTTCTTATCATTTGCATCATTTCAATGAAGAGTTTTATTTGTCCAAAGTATTGCACGGTTCATAATTGATTTTGGTTGCAAAACTGACATTGGAACATTCTAAATTTGTTTTGCTGTGCCACAAGTTAATCAAATTATATCGTGTTTCAAAGTGAACATTGCTGTATGTAAATGTGATTGATAAATGACAAGAGTTTGTTTTAATTTAGTACAACGCGCCCCTAGAGTATATCAATAGTCGATGTCAGCTGTTATAGGCAGCAATAACAGAGCTTTTAAATTTGCGCTATGGAATTATATACTCAGAGAACGTTTGATATGTTTAATTATAGTTATATATCGATGCAGCGGCAGCCTCTTTCATAGGATATCATGGATACAGTATATACAAAACAACGTTATAGTCGTACCTTCCAAATATTTGATGAGCATTTTTTGACAATAGCTTAACATTGGCGTGTATTTCGCTCTGGATTAATTACGATTACTGCATTCATTCTAGAGTTATTATATACGTGTTAGTAGTTAGCACAAGTAAAGTATATTGATATCCTCGCGATAGAGTCAATACGAAAATACTGTACATCTAAAAGAATTCTAACAATTAAGAAAAAGCAACATGTTCTTTCCCTCTTGGCATTAACAAGCTCGTGGCTGGTTAAATGAAACCATTACTGCCCCGTGATGTTAATGTGCAAAACGTTACTACGAAATGTATGTATGCACAAAGACGCAATGCTTTGAAATGGCGCATTTATTAGCCCGCGACATGCATTCAATTTTAAGTTAACAGGGTACGTGAGGATAAAACAAAATATTTTGTAAACTATTCTAATCGTATGTAAGTAATAATGCATTTAGGAATAGTAGGCAGGTGGAAATGTAATTACCTGCGCTACGATATATATAAGCGTTATGTATTCAAATGTCTGCAGTCATAATGTCAACTACGCCTAGTCTACATCTTGTAATGGACATTCCTCCCCCCCCCCCCCCCTCTCCCCTCCCCCTAACAACCCATGTTTCTGTCCATTGCACGGACTGACATAGGGCCAATTATACCAACATGTCTGTCAACTGAACAAAATTAAACAAAATGCCTTAATCAGCTTTGCTAATCAGACTGAGATTACTCCGATGCCGTATAATTAATTTAGAATTACTGGTTCATTGAATTTACGATCAGCGTTAGGTTTTCATCGGGTCGTAACTTCGCGATCTGAAAGCCACGTTAAATCGACACGAGTTCGGATTTCAATTTTTGTTCATATACGAATTGATTCAATCTCACTAAATGAGCATTGTCATCAGATTGGTCGTATGCAAGGAGATATCTCAAAGCCTTGTTTATTCTCATAATACACTAAAAGCTTTGATCTCTGTGCCATTCGTTCATTTCATTTTTTTCGCTCCCCCGAGTTTGTCGTTGTCTCTGATTTACCGAGTTCTCCGTAATGGAGCTTTAATTTGCCTTTCCCCTTGACCGCCTGTTCTGCAAATGTTTTGCTTATCGAATCTTGTAGAATTCAAAGCGTTGACATCGCGGAATAACACAAGCGGCAAAGAGGCAACGGTAACCAGTATTCATACACAGAGGAATTATTTCTGAAATAGACATGCAAAGAGAATTATTTCTTTCTTCTACAATGATATCAACTAAGAATATGTAGAAATAGAGAGAGTGGCCAAGTCATTAAGGCTACAAGACGAAAGCTAAATATCCATTATTGTAACGAGCACCTGAGCCCAGGGGACTTGTAACATTTCAGCAATAAACAAAGTAGTCAGGTGAATTTGGGCAGGTAAAAGGAATTTTCGTCCATTGCAATCGGTTGATTAATTCGACTTCTATTGACTCATTTTCTTTGAGGACAAGCAGAGGGAAAATAATATGGACAAATATCCGAACAAAGGCTGGGTACTAACTCGAACAACACGTGATATGGCCTGCATTGTTAGACATATCAAAGAAAAGAAATCATTAAAGATAAAAGTACGAATAAACCCAGGAATAGACCACGGCCATCTTGTTGAGAAATGCAATAACGAAGTAATCAGTTATTTGAATGCAAGGATATATATGTTTGTACACGCTACCTTTGTAACCAGACACAAACAGATTAGGGGTAATCAGGCAAATAATAGATTTCTCAAATATTAAATATTGGATAGAATGATTATATGAGATAGCGCTGATGAAATGAATGGCCAATATATCACAATTTGCGTTTGTATACGGCATGAGAATAAAGGACCGTGGGTAAGCCAAAGCTTCTGTATTAAATAATTATGAATCATATAGGATTTCCGTGCGCGTTTACACAGTAATGCGATTGCTATTAAATTACCTATATTCTTAAGCTGAGAAGGTCTTATGAACTGTAAAAAGCCAACGAATGTAATTATACCACTGATTAGGAAGTCATCCTTCAGTAGGGATTAGGAATAATATATACTCGTTCACTACGTCGGGAGTACCGTTGTCATTGGGGTAGTTGGCATTCATTATAATTAGTATTAGGATTATAGCTCCAGCTAAATCCCATCCACCATGACTGTGCAAAGAAATAAATTGCTATGGACACAAACATATGAACATCAAATGGGTACCTTCTACGCGTGCATTTATATTGTTCCTGCTGAGTATTCAAATTTTAAATTAACAAATAATTACTACATTATAAAATAATAATAATGTTACATTTATATAGCGCCTAATTTCCAGCTGCAAGTATTGCTGCTCATTGAAGTTCACGTTATTCCAGGCCAATGGATCATTTTGCACTCATTACCCCCCTCAACTTCATGGGGAGTATACATGATAATAATCATGATTTGAACACATTGATTTGTCAGATAGTATATCAATTTAAAACGATAACCGAATGCTTAGAATTAGTCTTATTAATTCTCCTTGTAGACTTTATGTAAACATCCACTGAGAGTACTTTCATCTCATTGCCCTGTATTTTCAAGCATAGAATCACGATAAAATAATGTATAATGGTTCGAATTTTACTCATCTGCCCCCCCCCCCCCCAAAAGAAGAAATTACACACCCATGACCCAGATATGAGTCTAGTGGGAGTCATGTTGAAACTGCCCGTTAATCATCTGCAGTACGATGTATTTAATGCCATTAACTCGACCATGAATACTATATCGTACAGTCTACCTTGCATACCCTACAGATGCAATTATTGTAAAATGAACATACCGGTATACCAAAACATATCTATTTTCCACCAGCAGAAATCTAAGAATATATATAGAAACAAACTTGTCCTTAATACATTTGTACCCTCGATTTCAGTGATCTGAATCAGTTCGTTCTCTGCAGCTCGGTGCGAGTCGAGTCGAACAAAACGAAAAATACACCTTTCTGGAATCTAAAACAAATATGACTAAATAATTATACTCGTGGTAAAGAGAATTTAGCATGGAGACGTGTGTTTTTGTTGATGCATGTTAACACGTGTGAAAACATCTGGTGGCGCGGACCAATGGCATGACCGAGGAAGAGTCAGTCAGTGTAGGAGCGTAACGGGGGCCGTCTCGAAAGTTCAAAAATCATTTTGACAACACGTGATTTTGATAATCAATCATAGTTACATGTGTGTATACTCTCCATTCCGCTGGCCGTTCGATTGTCCATCCGGGTACCCAGGGGTTTCATTTACCCGGATGTTCACTTGTCACGCCAGGCGATTCGAAAAGTCGAAAATGTTACGATAATGATTGGTCGTATTATATGTGTGCATCAATAAATAATGCGATATCAATAAATAGTAGTTAGTAGTAGTAGTAGTTGTTGTAGTGGTGGTGGGGGGAATGGTAGTAGTAAAAGTAGAAGAAGTACCCGTAGCTACTATTTAAAAATAGTAATAGTAGTAGTAGTGTAGATGGTAGTAGTAGTAGTAGTAGTAGTAGTAGTTAATATTATTATTAACAATTACATATATATACATGTATATATATATATTATATTATACAGTATATTACAGTATATTTAA
This sequence comes from Clypeosectus delectus, assembly GCA_032355325.1. Classification (NCBI taxonomy): domain Eukaryota; kingdom Metazoa; phylum Mollusca; class Gastropoda; order Lepetellida; family Lepetodrilidae; genus Clypeosectus; species Clypeosectus delectus. The sequence continues at coordinate 2,127 of JAULBO010121029.1, read as the reverse complement.
TCTGATCGGGATCTATACATTTATCCATTAGTTAAGCATTTCAAAAAAGAAATTCATGTAGGCATACTAGTAACTACTTTGCGTTTATGAAATATACATCCTGGTTATACATACATGTTGACTATTCACCGGAAGAAGTGATTATATATATGTTTGTTCTCTCTTTCGGAATACATTTATCATGCTGGCATAAATGATTCAACCTGACTACATGACGACAATACCATTCTTACAGAGATAGCTTAGCTTGGTGCACACATGACTGCTCCCGTACATGTACATAGCATTGAAGTCAACACCGAACTGGAGATCATCTGTAGCTAATGTGTGCAGAATAACTGAACGCAGTTCCTTAAGGACACACACATACACACACACACACACACACACACACACACAGCTCATACAGACACACACGCGCGCACGCGCTCGCGCGCACACACACACACACACATACACACACACATACCGACACACACACACACACACATAGACATACGCACACACACACACACAGCTCATACAGACACACACACGCGCACACACACAGCTCATACAGACACACACACGCACGCGCTCGCGCGCACACACACACACACAGCTCATACCGACACACACACACACACACACACACACACACACAGCCCATACAGACACACACACGCACGCGCTCGCACACACACACACACAGCTCATACCGACACACACACACACACACATAGACATACGCACACACACAGACACACACACATAGACATACGCACACACACACACACACACACACACACAGCTCATACAGACACAGACACACACACACACACACACATAGACATACGCACACACGCGCACATACACAGAAAGAGAGAGAGAATTAAAGAAATAGAAACAGAGAAACCTATAGTCCTTGTAGATAGATAGAGAAAGGGGGAGAGAGAGAGGGGGGAGAGAGAAACATAAAGATTGAGAAAGAGCGAGAGAGGGGTAGGCTGGTGTGTGTGTGTGTGTGTGTGTGTGTGTGTGTATGTGTGTGTGTGTGTGTGCGTCTGTGTGTGTGTGTGTGTGTGTGTGTGTGTGTGTGTGTATATGTGCGCGCGTGCGCGCGCGCGTGTGTATTGGGGTGGGGGGTTGGGGGTTGGTGTAGTTAGCACGAGCAGCGATCTTCTTTACTCCAGACTTTGGACGCTATGTATGTGCACAACCTATTACTGCCAGCGCAGTACACACATCGTTGTTATTACACACACATTGATTTCCAAAATCTCCAGTCTACACGGGCTGCTTAAAGAAGGATGGCATACACGGAAAATGCACGGCTGCGAGGTATGCGAGGATAGTACGAGCGGATGCTACATGTATGATATACAGTGCTATACAGTACTAGTGTACACATCCACAGTCAATGCAATGCGCTTCAAACCCGCGAGGCTTATCAGTAATCAGCAAAACGTATATCGATGTCTACGTTGATTACCTGGTAATTACGATGATGGTGACAATGGTGACGGTGATGTTAATAGAGCGATTGTTGTCGGCTTTGTTGCGACGGCAGACAAACCTGTACTCAGTGTTCTAGTAATTACGATGATGGTGACAATGGTGACGGCGATGTTAATAGAGCGATTGTTGTCGGCTTTGTTGCGACGGCAGACACACCTGTACTGTGTGTTCTAGTAATTAGCTGAAACATTATTTCATCATTATTCAAAACATAATATCCGTTCGATTATATGTCAATAAAAAAAAACCTATGTTGTAATCAAATACAAATACTTTTCTATTACTTAAAATAATGCCAATTGCCTAGTGCTAAGCATCGTCTTTCGTATATCATGATATTGTTGGACATGCATTGTACATGTAGACCCTTAACCATTCTCCAGCATGTCAATCAATAACGAAATAGGCAATCAGCACACCATGTCCCCACCCCTACCCACACCCCCACTTCGTTGTGATGTCGATTCAATCCTTCTGTTAACTGTCAGATTATCCGAGATCGTAAAACCATCAACACCGAGATTGTTCGAATATGTAAATACTAACATCGGGATATGTTCCAAGAAACAAGGGTATTATGCACAATGCATGGATGTGTGTGTGGGGTGTGGGGGGGGGGGGCCGGGGGGG
>JAULBO010120984.1:0-10428 GCA_032355325.1 Clypeosectus delectus | reverse complement strand
ACACACACACACACACACACACACACCTACACACACACACACCTACACACACAAACACACACACACACACACACACACACACACACACACACACACACACACACACACACACGTATACGTATTAAATTAGGTAAATGAAATAAACTACTAGTATGCAATTGCTGCGTTGCGCTAAATACGATTTCGATTAATAGGCGGGCATTCATATGCATTACGAATACTAGTAATACTTTAAAAATGTGTACACATTTGTTGGTGGAACTAGTTTTGAAGTATCATACCGGATCTTTACCAACACATTCGTTTGTTTCAGGTTGTGAAGTTTGATAAATTCGAAATCTGGCCGAACGGTCATGCTCGGTACGTCTATAACCCGGAACAGGAAGACAGTCGACGACACGTGAGCGGTTGGGCCATGCGCAATACAAACAATCACAACTCACTGATCCTCAAGAAGTCCTGCCTGGGAGTTCTAGTCTGCGATCAGGATTGTATGTTGGAGAATGGAGAAAAGGTTCATCTAAGACCAGCGATTTGTGACAAAGCACGACGGAAGCAAATGAGTGAGTGTCGTCATCTTTAATTTGCGTACACATGTATTTGTATTATTATACCTGTATTTTCAGGACAACTACATTATTAAGTATTATAAAAGCGGATAAGCTCTTAAAACCAATTGTTGTATTTACTTATTTCGATAATTATGAACATGAACGGGTTTTTTTCTTTAAAGACAAACCATGTCCAAACCCAACTTGTTCCGGTCGTCTGGAGTTGATGCCGTGTCGAGGCCATTGCGGATATCCTGTGACGCATTTCTGGCGTCACGTGAACGGAGCCGTTTACTTCCAGGCCAAAGGTTATCATGACCATCCCAGACCGGAAGCTAAGTCAATCGCAGAAAGTCGTCGCCATATATCCGGAAGTCGGCAATGCAAAAGTGCCGGGGTAAGTTTTAACATGTAAAATTATAGATTTTAATGTTTTCATGTATTTTAGCATTTGTCGGTGTGTTTTATTTCCAAGAATAATTTTACGTAGTGTATAGTAATTTTTTTACTAGTGTTTTTGTGGATGTTGCAAATGCATGTGCAATAATATCTTTTAAAACTATGTTTCTAGGTCCCCGATAACGTACACATTGAACGCAAACGTCATGCAAGTGAACCAGCAATGGATATTCCACAAAAGAAATTCCTCCCTTCTCATACTGGTGAGCAATGCCAACAGTAAATAAACAGGCACTCCACATTATGTGTTCGGAGGTTTTTACAGTCGCCTTCCAGCGTGGCGGATATGCGCAGACTGGCACTTATTTGCGACGCATGAATACATTAATAGATACAATACATACGTTCATATGTATACCGTCAATGACTCATGGTCGTTTAAATGTCTCCCCGCTGTAGGCAACTGCATGTGTACTAGACAATAGCGATTATAATTAATGTAGCAGGGCGTGGGTTACTTAACCTGCTCCCTGCTGTAGGCAACCGAAGATGCCCTATAACATAGTGATTTTTCACTGATTAATACAGCTGGCCCGAGGTTACTAAACATTATTTTGAGCACGATTTCATGCTCAACTCAAGGTTTTGTTCACAAATCTCCATATACTATTTGAGTCTGAGAATGAAATCGTACTCAAAATGTTTCGGAATCGTGGGGCCAACGATAATTGTAGTAATGCTAAATAGTCACACTAATAGAATGTGATTTTGGATATAAATTAATAGGGACTGCCAATGTTCGAATGATCTTTGATTAAAGTACTAACGAAACACGATCGTGAATATATAATATTTACTATATTTCTTTTCTGACGGAAACTCAGTAACAGGCTGCGTATATAATATAATAGCAGTCTGGACCTAATGGCTCACTGCTTAATTGATGCTTATGTCTATATGTTATGTTTTTAACAATTCGTTATAATATTACATGCAACTTAAATAAGTTTTGCTGTATTATTGTTTCAGAGGATGTCATGTGTTCGTGTCCGCCGTTCGAGTGCACGTGTTCTAATTCCCGGTCGTACAAAGGGTTCCTGCCCACATGCGATATATTCAAGGATCCCTTTCAGCCAAACACTTCCATAACTCAGATAAACATTACCAATTCCACAACCACGAACTTTGACCCTCGATTTCATGGACCTGATTACAGCCGGTCCAGAGCATCCGCTTTCCACGGAACCTCTCCGTTCCTATGCGACGAAGGAAAGCTTCCGTCTTACACTGCGACACAACCGTCGCTGTCTCTGTCCTGCTCAGCGAACCAAGGCTTGAGCCAACATCCTACTTTCGGGTCAATGTTCGACCTGAATGGCCGCCAAAGAGATGATTCGTTATTCTTCCGGTCAGACCTCCTCGCGAAACCGTTTTTCGACACAGCAGAGGTAGTTCCCGAGCACAAGGCATCGGCTTTTATGCCTCCTCATTCCGAAATTCCGTCGTCGTATACACGCTTTGATGACGTGGGTGCGTTTGATGTCACAAAACAAGCAGCTTCTGGTGTGAAAGCTGAAAATGAACAAACCGATTCATTCGGCGTGTGCTCCAAAACACGATCGAGTGCCTTCGACGGTAGTGACATTTTCAGCCCGTTTTCAAAATTAACGGACAAATCTTCGGAACATATTACTTTCAATTCCGCAGAGAGATACTTTTCTATTTATGGGGCTGAACAAACTACACAAGACCGTGCAAGCAGTGCTTTCTTTTCTGCGTCCAAGTGCAATGAATTGAACGACTTGCCTGGTTCTGCGTCACCTCCGCGAAAGCTTGAAGAACTCAAACCCGTGCAGCAGAAACTTCATCCAAACGAGTCTCCCAAGACAGCTTTCGATGTTCTTCAGAGTAGTTTTTCACATTCCTCCAGCAAGGACAATGATATGCCTTGGATCCGGTACAGAGAACCCAGTTTCGGATCCGCTACAACGTCAACGTCCGGTTATGTTAGCGGCGGAAATTGCCGACCGTTACCGAGGAACGATCTTCCAAATCCCAACGTCCATAGCGCTGATGGCATATCCCGCTTATCTCGTTACCATGGAGACTATCTTCAACATCAATCTAACCAGTCATATCAAAACATTAAGCAACAACTTTGCAACCACAGTATTAATATCACTCTCACTTACAATTGAGACTATGTCAAATAATATATTATCTTTTGATTACAAACATAATATATTGCATATCTTAGCGACTGCGTGTTCACATACGAAATGGTTGGGAGAAAGTATAGTATTGTTTCCATAACATTACAATCACTAATATCAAACTGAACATGAAAACTTACAACATCGTTCAAATGTCCCTCCATGGTACGAAAGTTTGCAAGTCATAAATAGTGCCCTTACTACGTGGACTAAGTACTAGTATATTGTAAATGCCAGAATGTGTATTTTATTCGTTTTTATCCCTTGCACGTGTACATACCATATTTACAATGTTGCGGACACTTTGTATCCAATCTATTTCTGCCTTACCCCAACGATATTAATGTCAAAGGTGCTACTTGTACTATATTATATATATGCTGTTTTGCTTTACAATGTCGGGCTTTGCAATACACTGAAGCTATCGTATATTTTAACGGTTGTTGCTTTTGCGTCACCATATCATACATGACAATGACGTGTGATGAATAAAAGAGTTGTTGCTTACGAAAATACTTCTGTTCAAATGACTGGATATAGATTCGTGTGCGAAAACAGTAGTGATAAGAAACATTCAGTTACATGGCTGTACGGTTTGACGGCCTACTCTGCAATCACATAATTGATTAAGTTTTAGTTTTTGAGCGAATTGGAGTTTGTAATGAACATTATTTGTTGGGGGGCTAACTCTAATAATTAATTGAACACTGTCAAAATAATAATGCTCCGCACATGATACAGAGCTAGAGATGTTTCAAAGACAAGATAAATAGAGCTACATTCCTTTTATTTATATCAAATATGAAAAATATAATATTGAGAACCAGTGCGATGAGTGGAAAATATAGCTGGATACCCAATACCCGGTATACTTGTATATAGACACACGTATAAACATACCGTCATACGTTTGATTATAAACACACTCGGTATTGCATGCCTTTAAATCCAATAGTTAAAGCTATGCATATTGTGTATGTGTTTGTGCGCAAGACACACACACACACACACACACACACACACAAACGCACACGCACACACACACACACACACACACACACACAAACTTAAAAAACCCTATGATATTTACATCTTACATGTATAAGTATAATATATATTCGAGGTTCTTTGTATCGACAGAAATATTAGAATTCCAGGGTTCACTCAATATATTTCTTTATCAGAAAATGCATCACTCAATCTTTCTTTATCACTGAGAAAAGAAGAAGCGCCATCAAACGATATGATGTATTAGATTGATGCACACGGATTAGGGAAACGTCCTTAACAAGGCCCGCTAGTATCTGAATACACACTCGACCAGATATGACAATTCAAAGCATAATATAATCATAAGGCTCCGCATCCTAACACTCAACTTCACTTCGACGAGAAGAAATAAAGCCATAACAAGGACGCAGAGTCGATGAATAATGACAATACAACTGAAAACCGATGTCCCGTTTTCTATTAAAGATATGGTTTATGGTACCAGTGTTCTTTGCATACGGAAGCAGACAGGGCGCTCTTCTGTGGTAGTGCCTTTTTGTGTGGCGGATGAGAAAGAATGGTTGATCATTGTCGACGCGGCCAGACTCTATTCACGGGTTTAATCCACCCATAATCCACAGTAATGTATAGGTGATGTTCTACACAAACCGTGTAATCCGCTAGGTCACGTGGGATAACTAGATGATCATCCAGCAAGTCACAGATACACTTATACAGACATTTTACATAGGGAATAATAACTGTTTGCCTTGATGTTGATGTGAATATTTCCAGGTTATTTCTGCGACTGTAAACTGACCTTACTGTGCTATTGAACATCAAAAGACATCCAACCTGACATAAATGGTCAAGCTGACTATTACATGCTTTGTTGGCAAGCTTACCAAACATGCGTTGTTATTTCACAAAGATCACGCTGTCCTTTAAAACATAGTAGGATCATTTCTGAACTCCAGCCGTCACAAAGGACAACCAGGGCATTTATATCTATACTGTACTGTATATGTATACTGTATGTGGGTATCGCATCTTTTGAGAGCCGATGATCGATGTTGTAGCCTCAGAGTAGGATGGATCGAGGGAAACAAGTTACGCTACAGACGTAACCGATGTGTGTGGAAGGTTTTGTGCGAAATCAGATATCTTTATCACTATAATTATACTAATTAACTAATACACTGCAAAAAGAAAAGAAGACACTGCAAAAAAAGAAGACAGTTACTAGTATTTTATGCATGGTATCTCTCTGTACACTAATGACCTGATGTCAATAGGCACCTTAAAAGCCAAATAAAAACGCAATTCTAATTAATATGAATTAGCAGGATGAGAGCAATAATAATAAGAACAACAACAACAATGAAATCAAATAAACAACATTAATACATACACTGCAAACGGTCACACAATTATATTATATCTTAAAGCGACTCAAACACAAGTTGCATGACTTGCCGGAAACCAAATGAATAACGAAATTACATTTCCCGCTATACAGGCTGGCGAAACATTTGGTTTATATTTATGTAACTGGTGCCACTGTTTGAGAGTAGTCGGGACCCATGGACTGACTGTCCTATTAATAATTCAATGGTCTTCCGATTGTTAGCTACATTTCCACTAAACACTCTAGTCTAATATAGACCGGGTCATCATCGGAGTTATCGATAAAAAAAAAAGTAATTTAACAATCACTGTTCATAGTTTAATATTCATTATATTGTCACTGCATTAGTTGTTCGTATACATTGTACGCCTACATGTAGATTCTGTTCCTTTCAAGTACGCACTCTGAATTGCCAGTGTGGTGGCTTCCTATACAGAAAAAACAACGTACGTTTTATTGTGTAAAGTCAATGTTGACATTCACCCACCCACATCGGGTAATTGAGGGTAAATTAATAACAATCAAGTCCGGATCAAATTAATTCGAGCAATAACAGGATGCACACTCGGACCATCGGACAATGTAATTGTCGACCATCAAATCCGAATTTCCAACTGGCATTGCAACCGTGTTTGCATTGTGTGAATTAATGAAGCTCTCGAAATGACCAGTTCCACCGCTACATATGTCCAGATTCGAACACTGGTCAGCGTGACTACATGCCTGCACTGGCCTGGTCACTCATTGTCCACGGATGACCCCCCTTAATCATTGCTCTCCCGTAACTGGTCAGTTATTGCTATTTCTGCTCGCGACTGACCGATGATGGCACGTGCTTCAAATGACGAGGAATTGTATTAAACTGGTTCCTGCGAGTTCATGCTCGTCAACGTGTCAAAGTAGGAATGCCACTTCTTGTGCGCGACTTACAAACTTTTGACAGTCTAGGATGTTACGTGGGTGAGGAATTATTGTCGAATTTGTCTTGCTGGTCCTGTAAACTACATTCGTATTAACATTAACCATTTCTTAAAAAACCCATAATAATACCTAGAAAATCAATTATGTAACTAACATGCGATATATTAATATTTTTCATAATTATGTTTTTACTATCTTAAATAGAGACGCATGCTCCAACTAAACCGTGTATTAGTTAGTTAGCCCTGAAGGTTCCATCAGTGCGATATATACCGTCAACGATAAAATGTAGGCTGACAAAGGTTCGCTCCGATCCTCAGAATGGGAAAGTTGTAATTTTGCTATTAAATCCATTACACGCTTCATGGATCAAGTCTTAATCTCGATACACACATAACCGTCAAACTTATAAAGGTTAAACTATGGCTACAATATCAATTTTGGAAGTCTATTTTGGCTAGAGATACTCTATAAAATTTAATTATTAACTATAAAATCAAACAGATATTACGTGAGTGTACTTATGGCTCCGAGGGAAAGACTAACATTTTTTTTTATTAATTACCCTTTTAATGACATGTTATATTAATAAATGACACTCTTATCACAAATTTCAAAAGCGATAATAAACCGTGTACATAGGAGAATCCCGAGAGCAGAACATCGCCTATAATTATTCCGAATGCCAGGCAATGCGATTTGAGCACATGGATGACTGAGGCCGGATGTTAAATTATGATTAGTTGTGAATTCAAATAATTCCGTATTGTTACATCAGTATGCACGTGCATGTTGCGACTGCAATTGATCCGAGACCGACAAGCTTCACTTGTAAAACACACCGTATGCCTACGATCGGTCACACGTTATAGGATTTTATACCTCGTTATTGTTGGAATTCAGAACGTTTTCGTGACAAATAAGATATTTAATACAAAATTAGTCAATTAATGTTGGCCATTTAAGTAATCTTTCGGTTCAGTAGATGTGCAATAGTTAATCATGTTTATGTAGCAATAACCTGAGGTCTTCAAAAATATGTTTGATACACGTGCTATGTTGCATTAAATTATTAAAATGAAACTTCTAAAAAAACGAAAATCCTTTATGATTAGATGTTACCTGGGCACTCTCAATTGATCACATAGCCATTCAATATCGTATTTAGAAAATGTCTTATGTATTATAAATGTCTTATGTATAAAAAATGCACCAAACTACAATTTGCACATCGAGGAAAATAATAGTATGTTGAATAATTATTAGTGGACGCATACTTTTTAGTCAAAAAAAATATACCATAAAACACCCAACCGAAAATAACAACAACAACAACAACAATAATAATAATAATAATAATGAGCAGCAATAATTAATAATATTAATAAAATTACAAATTCCACATATCATAATACGCAATATATGGGTTGCACAATGAATATTATAATTCACAACAGATGCTATTTACCAGAAAACTGATATTCTTTTTTATTTTAAATATATTTTTTTTCGGGGGGTCTAACAAGCACCTTTAGTTAAAGATACCTTGTGTAAATTAATATAGTATGAATATTTATGTAGTCTTGCTTATCCGAATGTAATGGGATTGATAAGGGGAAAACGTTTCATCTGGGGAAAAAACACTACAACATTGCGCGAACTGAGCAAACCCGTACAAAGACGAGACGAATATACATGTAGACAGACAGACAGACAGACGTTTATACTAGTCTAGTATGTGATTTTCAATTTTTCAGTGAAAAAAAATATAATTACAGTATTTGCCAAATGCTCTGCTTTTACAATTTAATCCATATAATTTGACATTACAATATCGGTGTTTTCTTGTTATGTTTGTATTTTATTGTGTGTATTCTCTTTTAAAATGGGCACCAATGTGCGATTGTATGAGCATTTCGTTCAGTTTCAACATCACCCAGAACATGTTCACTGTTCAGTGCTGTGCATTGGAGGATTTTAAGATCGCTTCTATAGATACATAATAATACTAAGGTCGTTTCACAAAATACTGTAAGTGACGTCGTTTCACAAATGAAACTATTGAAAACAAACGAAGCTTGACCCAATCTTATTTGATTGACAATATTAATAAAAATAATTTGCTGACAACTATCACTATGACACGAGTTTCCTTGTTATTCATATACTAGTATTCATTTGGACCGCCTCCGTGGCGTAGTAACTAGAGCGTCGGCCCGGAGAGCGAAATGTCGTGGATTCGATGCCCTGTCAAGTCATACCATGAGACGTTAAAAATATGGTACTTGTTGTTCCCCTGCTTGGCGCTCAACATTAACAGAGGTAAAGCCAGGACTGGTCGGTTCGGAGTCAGTATTATGTGCATGTGTCTGAGTGTGGAATGACTGCTTGTGCTAGTCCGTGTATTTCACCAATTCAAACTGCGGCATGGCATTGAAGTGAACTAACACGATACAGACTGGTAAAATACCCGGACTAGCACAAGCAGTCTCACACACACACACACACACACACACACACACACACACACCTCATGTTATGAGCACGTTCTTGACCGCAATTAACAACATCTATACATTGGTCTGATTTCGGCTTTAAACCATCGGAATTGTATGTCACAGTCTTTGTACCATACATGATTGTATGATTGTATGATTATAATATTATTTACACAAAACTGAGATTTACATACATCAACCTTAATATACTAGTATGTTAAATTGATGCATTACTGGCAGCGGGGATGACAATCTAAATTACATACCAATTATTTCGTTGTTATATGTATAGGTGCTCATACTCGGACTATAATGTCATAGATCGATAGGAAGCATATTTGAGATAACATTACTTTACCCCGGTGTCAACATAATGTTCTAGGTCATCGGACGATACATTCTCAATGACACTCAGTATAATACATGTATGTAATTGTGAAGCCAATGTTTGCATATTGAAATAACATAATATATTATTGTAAAGGTTGGTAGACAATTAAGTATAACTTTAACGACATAATTATACTAGTAGTTATAAAGTCAAGGTGAGACATGGCGGTAAGATGTGCAATTCATTTAATGGTATATGGCTGGAATAATACATATAGGCCTGAGAATAATAATGATAGCAATTGTAAAAATGGTAACATTTTAAAACACACACACACACACACACACACACACACACACACACACACACACACACAGACAGAGAGACATACACACACACACACACACACACACACATACACACACACAGAGAGAGACTCAGACACACAAACACACATTTCATCAATTTTTATTATTCTCTCAAGTAATAAATTATATTACTAGTATATTATTGTATCGTCCTCCAAACCCTCCAAATATCAAATTATATATTTCTTTTGAATAAGTGTCGATTGAGACAATTAAAGTGACATTTGACACTTCTTCAGTGGACTAATTTAACTGGTAGCGTGCTCCTGGTTGCGCAGTTGTGCAGTGTTAAAGGCATACTAACACAGATTGAGTTGTCGTTTTGGAGGGAATTGGAGTTTAAAATGTTAGGTTCATTCACATTGCATACATTATACTAATTTGTGTACCTCCAAACATCTTTTCATGGCTGTAGGGTAGTTAATGTCCCATTGCAGTTACCTTCCGATAAAGCCCGAATAATGTGTTGTAATATACAATGTTCTATGGTTTAATAGTCTAAGGGGGGATAACTCTAATATATGAACACTGTCAGAATAACGTTTCACGATGTTCCAAAGACTAGATACTGTAATTAGAGTTTACTATAGTAATTTAATTATGGCTATACTGGGATATTTGGAAAATATAGCCGGTTACCCAATATACGTGTGTAGACACATCAAATGAACATGTATATATGTTACAGTCAATGTCTATAATCAGTCAATATGTATATTGACTGATTCACTCAGGCAATGTACATATTG